>JAMKCH010017407.1:0-30533 GCA_023653785.1 Ophioderma brevispina
GCTCAGGCCTATGATAGGCCTGTAGCCAGTACCTCGGGAAATAGTGTGCCCTATCCCCTATTTCCCTCTAACCCAGTAGTATTTGTATATTACCAAAACCGGTAATGCTGTTACCAAAATCACTTCTCTCTATATAACTTGTGTGTTGGCCTGATGTTGTTTCAATCCTATACCAGGATCAACTTCCTTGAAGAGTATCTTGCTAAGATCAAAATGTCAGGCGCACATCCTAAGTTTACCGTTTAAAAAATTAATACATTTGTGCAATAATTTTGAAAGCGTAACTGGCTTAAATATCCAAACTGTCTCAAATATCTTATCTTTAAACCTTAGCAGTTATGTTATATATATTGAATGGCCACAACGAATAGGTCATCTGAAGGGGTAAAGAACAAATCTGAACTCACTTATTCCCAGTTTGAACTAAGAGTGATGTTCCATAGCTTCGCCGCAGCTATTGTGCCATGCGTATCGCGCATGCCAACTTTGTACGATTGCGATTACAGTAGTCTTAATGTAATTGATGTTGAAGGGGGTGGCCCGATTTAAGGTAATGAAGTTTTCTTTTGATAGATTGGCCTTCTCTCCAAAACCCATCTGTAAAGTTTTAAGCCGATATTTCAATCCGTTTTCTATGCAAGAGCGTTAAAACGTGATTTTGTAAGCCCATAGAGTACTCATTAAAATTTAATATTGCGTCGGCCAAAATGAGCCACATTTTCGCTCATAACTTCCCAATCAAACATCAGGGGATCTAAGATTTCACAGGGTAAATGAAACAAAATCGTGCTTTCTTCTGGGGACGAGGCTCATTAGCGATCGGGCCATGGACCTTTAAGACTGCGTGAAAGCTTATGACGTCACTCCTTAGTCAGGCCGGACGAAGTACATTGTAGTGATACTGATATAAATACCATATTGGGTTATATTGAAATACCTTGCAATTATCACCCATCTCCTTAATACCCCTCATTACACGTGCAATTATAGCTTTGCCCACAGAGTTTGTACAGGTAGCATTGCCATCACAATCATCCATTCAATTCCATTCATCTACATCTAAAAAAATAGGAAACATCAAAATGCAAATGAAGAAGGAGCATGCATAATGGAAGAAAATGGTAAAAATTAGAAAACAATTGGTTAATTAGGTGGAAAATTAGTATGGCATTAGGTAGGATTATCAGCTATTATGCTTCCCAGCGAAATCACTATAGGCCCATTCTTCGTTAAAGTGTTCACGTTTGGTCTTCCAAATGACGAAATCTCAAAATTAAGGAATTCTGAAATCTTTGAAAATCGTAAACTTTAATATTCTCAGAAAACACGGAACAATGCATTGGTGATTTAAAAAATATATCCGATTTTTAGTATTGCCAACGTTAACACTTAAGTAACGACTGTCGTAATGTATTGTTGGGGCCTTTTTCTAGCGTGCTGTTCTTGATGAAAGTACGTGTTTCACCGACTTAGTCTCTATACGTATCAGGTATACATTCATGCGAAAGCATGGTGTGGTATTCGCTTTAGGTATCACGCCGTATTGCAAGCGCGTAGCAGGAGGGAGGTAAAAATATCTGTCGCAGTATGAACGTAACAGGAGGATTCTTTCATTACTAGGGCTGGAAATTGTTCCGTTGAAACCAGATTTTTTTCAAAACATGTATAATATAACATTGACATCTCTCGATTCATCCCATATTGTAACATCGTATTCAGTTATTTTTAGCCATTTTGTTCCATTCGAAGTATGTAAACGTATCTGGCGGCAATATTGGTGGACATGTCTCAGAGAACTCTTGAGAAACTTTAATATCCAATATTATCATGTTTGTAAACTTACCATTAGTGTATAATTAGGCTGATAAAATGCAGATGCAATCTGTAGATTCGCTCTTGTGTAACGAGCAGGGACACATTTTAAAGAACGGATTTGGACTGGCGACATGGCGAAGCCAGAATTATGCATCTTTAGCCTTATTGCTTGATACTTTCTCATCCGGTTACAACATCTAGTCCGGATCATTGAAATCAATAACTCCCTAAGTATAATTTATATTCATAAACAGTCATCTTAAACGCCAAAAACAAGCTTTAAACTTGTGCATGACTGTGAGCGACACTAAAAACGACTTTTTGAAGACTTTCTCGGAGAATGGACTATAAATCAGACTTAGTCAACCAATTCACTGAAACTTGTTCTTATTCAATTTCAGTGCTGTTCTTTTCCCAAATTGTAATGGTTAGATTCATTTCTTATGTTTTTCTTAAATGTTTAAAAATGTCCATGTTTTTAAGTAATTATTCTAGCCAGAGGCAAAGCCCTATGGCATCAAAACTTCAGGAGGTAGTTTTCAACCAAATACTTACCTTATTATCATTAGATTTGTTAATAGTGTTTAATTTTTGAGATTTTTTTTAAAACTTGAATTTTATTAAAATAAAAAACAGGTATAATGAAAATAGAAAAACACGTAACTCAAATCAACAAATACAGAAGCACTTTTACCTATAAGTACCGGACACATGTTTAGTACAGTACCGGCACATTGCAATGCTTTATAGGATTGGTTCAAAAACACCCTCGGTGTATTTTCAGCACATGATATGCAAAATTTCCTCTGGCTAAATGACCCGACTTTGTAACAATCTCTTGCTTCATGGCTGAATACCTCCCCTTCCAAGATGACCAGTATCTGTGCTATCCTAAGGCAGGGGTTCTCAATTGACGGCCCGCGGGCCAAATCAGGCCCGCCAACTCTTGATTTGGGCCCCAAACTTGTATAAAATATAAAAGGAAACATAAGAATTCAGGTGTATTTAGCACTCAAGTTGGTTCACTTGAAAGGTGTTCAGGATTCCCGTGGGCCCTTCAGGAAATATAATTGAGAACCCCTGTACCTAAGGATTCTGCGCTATGGGATGATTCAATGAATGGGGAAATGAATGAGTGGAGTTATGTGCTGCATTAGAGTTTTATGAATATGAAGTGTGAGGAGAGGTTACATATTATTAAGGTATGTGACATTTGTTTCACTAAGAATACAACTTCACAACTCCAAGTGCATACAATTTCAATCATAAGTCAACCCATCTCCTGTATACAGTGCATAAAAATATCCTTTGATTGGTGGCTACTACATCACATGACCAAAAAATATTCTTCTATTACTGATTATATTGCCCTGTGATGACATCATGCCAAGGCATAATAACTTTTAATATCAACTTCTTTCCCTGTGCGGTAATACAAATCCAGGACTTCATCATCAGCAGATAAGTTATTGTCGGGACTCACCCTTTAAAGGTGAGTGTTCGATCATTTTTGGGACTCCCCATTTACCCAGAAGTTGTATCGATTTTGATATCAGATGAAAGGCAATATTTTCTTATTGTCGTCATAAAGTATGAGCCATTTTTGTCCCAAGATATAAACAAAAAAACAATGTTTTAATGATTACCCATCAATATTAGCACAGTATTGAATAGGGCCTTGGCAATATGCAGTATTGCTTCTACCATCAAAAACGCAAGTTTGTTTCCACGGGACTAAAGTATGTGCAAGTGCCAGGCTTCCCAGTAGAGAAAACCACAATAGACATAAATTGGAACAAGCAATGTTTTAAATGTGTTTAGTATGGTTAGTGCTATAGAAGAGAATGCTGTTAGGCATTATATAAAATAAATATTGACTGCGTACATTTGTGAATTGTGCAAAATACCCCCATTAACCTAGAGGCAGATATTTAAACTCATGTAGATTTTTATTTCCTAATTGATTAACCTGAGTGACATGATATGGAAAAATTTAAACCATTCTTTAGTTTAAAAAGCATCCCAGGTGAATAGGGTGTGTATCCACCCGTTAATCACCCGAGTAGTATTTTGAAAAAAAACGTCATTAAATCGCAAGTAGGATCGCATGCGACCAAAATATGCTACAAAATGTGAGCAAACTTAGGACAATAATTCATATTACTTAAATCAGCTGTGAAAATGTAAGCAATTTCATTGGCTGAGGGCCGGTTTTCAACCCGACAATTGAACCCAGGTAGTACGCGGTGCGTATTGAAGTTATTTAGTTGAAATCGCTCGCGTTCATCCGCGTTTGTTATGTTCGCGCCGCACCTGCCAACGTGCGTCTCTTTACGATGATCGTTGCGCTTCATGGGTTGTTCGATTGTTGTCACTGGGTGGTGGCCGTCCTTGTGTTGTATGTAAGCCGTAAAGTATCACGAAAATTGGGTTAAAGATGACCCCCTTAAATGATAAGCTGTTTCAGAATGAGAATAAAGGTAGTGATTTTGGGAACCGGTACTCTCTTTACGACGAATTGAAACCTGCGACAACATTATTTTCGATGGAAGAACTCGGCCTCCGGGCCTCGTTATTCCACTAAAATATGAATCGCCTTAGTCGAACAGAGAGTACCGTTTCCCAAAAATCATACCTTTACTCTAATTATATACACTCAGATCTAACACTAAAAAAATAGATTGAGTGATGAAATATGTGTCAAATCATTTCAGCATGCTATGGTGGAATTTTTGGGTAAAACTTGTTCTGCATAGGATACTGGCCAGCATCAGTGAGCATGGATTGTAAGCTTAAAATGGAAAAGGGTAGTGTATGGACGTATATAAACACAAAGATACTGCTCTTGATTCAAGAAATGGTGAAATTAGGCTGGTATTCTGAAAGAGAAACCAACTTTAGACTCGGGTTAAAACCAGGCTTGGCCTACAAGAGGGAACTTTTTCCTTTTAAAATACTGTGAAAGTTAAATGTAAGAGGTGACAAAATTCCTATTGATGGGCGGGAACGTCCCATCCATGAGAAATTTTCCTCACCTGTTACAGTAAACTTTTAGAGTATGTTGTAAGAAATAAATAAGTCCAACTCTTGTTAGGACTAACCCTGGTTTAAACACAGGGCTAAAGTTAGTCTCCCTTTCAGAATACCACCCATTATCTATATCCTTGTTGATATGGGCCCATAGCCTGCTTTTTTCCCTCGAGCCCGATAGTAGGCTACGGTCCTCCATGTCCCCTAGGGTACACTAGATTTCACATTTCCCTCAAGAGCATCATATTTGTATACTATTTCCCGCACAGCAATCAATATTTATATCTATTAGTGTTGGTGCTGTTGCATTAGAATCGCATGCTCATTCAAAGCACACTCATTATAATCCACAACAGAAATGTGTAAATGTAAAGATGACATGACACTTGAACTGTTTTTCTACAAGAAAGGAATGGTTATCTCGATATGTTTTGGCAAGAAAGCACATCTGTTCAATAACTGCTTATACTACATGAAATGCATTGATGGTTTTAAAAGCCATAGGCCCTGACAAAGGCATAGGCCCGTGGCAAACTCAAATTTGTTTCGCTGCTACAAACTGATGCAATGATCACATGTCCTTCATATGTAGATGAGATTTTTACATGTTTACGTCAACACAGGCATCAACAAGCATCATCCGACAGTACTGTGCGCACTTGCAGGACTGTGCTTTTAAAATTGTGTGCTCATCAGTATGATAAGGCGATTGAATGCTGTAACTGTATGGGGCATATCTTTGCACCTCTAACATGTCAGTAGACCAGTGTAAACTCCATGTAACATTGATGTCATATCGTCTATAGGGTTGGGCAAATTAACATGATCCCTAATTCATACATTTATCAGTGGCAATTATTTTAAATACCATTAAACTTATATTGTCCAAGATGAGTCTAATTAAACTTAAAGCATTGACCAAACCCAATTCAGTATATACCTGTGCAATTCCACCCATCTCCTTCGTATCCATCATGACACGTACAGTAATAACTACCATTAGTGTTGGTGCAGTTGGCATTAATATCGCATGCATCTATTTCTAAAGCACACTCATTAATATCTAAAAGAGAAACATGCAAATGTATAAGATTGGCAGAGTTAATCAAATTAAATTAGATCAGCTAAATTTGAAACAATTTATCAGGGGTAAATCTTCAAAGGTCATAATTATCAAGTATGTGTCTAATTAAACTTAATTAGAGAACTGACCCAATCTAATTTAGTATACCTGTGCATAGTGCATAGGATTGGCAGGGTTAATCAGATTAAACTTGATTACCTAAATTTGATACAATTAATTTACCAGCAGTAAATCTTCAAAGGTCAAAATTATCAAGTATGTGTCTAATTAAACTTAATTAGAGAGCAGCAGTAAATCTTCAAAGGTCAAAATTATCAAGTATGTGTCTAATTAAACTTAATTAGAGAATTCACCCAATCTAATTTAGTATATACCTGTGCAATTCCACCCATCTCCTTCGTATCCATCATGACACGTACAGTAATAACTACCATTAGTGTTGGTGCAGTTGGCATTAATATCGCATGCATCTATTCCTAAAGCACACTCATTTATATCTAAAAATAGAAACATGCAAATGCATAGGATTGGCAGGGTTAATAAAATCAAATTTTGTCACCTAAATTCAATACAATTATTTTATCAGTGGTAATTATTTTAAAGAAAATGAATTTACAAGAATATCAAACCTATCTATATATTAATACCAGTGGTCTATCTGTCTGTCAGTGTGTCTGACCGCGTCTATTTTCTCGGAGACCAAGGGTCGCACATTCCTGAAACTTGGTGGGTGGGTGCCTCTTGACCAAACGAAGAATAAGTTTATATTGGTTAGTGGATCAAAGGTCATCAGGGGTCATTAAGGTCAAAGGAGGTGGTTAAATGGGGGAAACGTTGGTTTCTCAGAGACCAAGGGTCGCACATTCCTGAAACTTGGTGGGTGCCCCTTGACCGTCCGAAGACTGTTTGTATTGGTTAGTGGATCAAAGGTCATCAGGGGTCATTCAAGGTCAAAAAAGGTCAAATGGGGTAAACTTTGGTGTATCCAGACGAAACTTGGTGTGTGGGGTCGATTGTTGATGCCAAAAATTTTAAAGGTCACAACAAGGTCATCAGGGGGCAATCAAGGTCAAAGGAGGTCAAATAAGGTAAACATTGGTGTATCCAGATGAAACTTGGTGGGCATGGTCGATTGTTAATGCCAAAAATTTTAAAGGTCACAACAAGGTCATCAGAGGTCATTCAAGGTCAAAGGAACCGCAGAACCCGATGGTCATTCAAGCCAGGTGATCATGAAACCCAGGCGATCGCGAAACACAAGGACCACCTAGTATTATTAAATGCATATATCCAATTAATTAAATTAGAGAATTTACCAATTCTGGAAGGATCCTTAATTGGTGTAATTTCTGGATGAAAAGATTAAGCCTATAGATGAGGTGACATGTGACGTCAATGCCGGGCAACGAACAAATCACTGCCTGGCAGTATGCATGAGCACCTGCAGGGCTTGTGCTTTTAAATTTGCACTCAAGCGTGATAAGGCTATTGAATGCTCTATCTATATGGGCATATTCTTCGCACCGCTAACATGTCAGTAGACCAGGTGCTAACTTGTGTTTGTAAACATTGATGTCACCTCATCTATATGGAATAAAGCCTATAAAACCCCCTTTCAATGTTGTACATGACCATAAAGATTTCTATTATTTTGTGCACAAATGTGTGAAAGAATAACCCAAATCTAATTCAGTATATACCTGTGCAATTCCACCCATCTCCTTCGTATCCATCATGACACGTACAGTAATAACTACCATTAGTGTTGGTGCAGTTGGCATTAATATCGCATGCATCTATTCCTAAAGCACACTCATTTATATCTAAAAATAGAAACATGCAAATGCATAGGATTGGCAGGGTTAATAAAATCAAATTTTGTCACCTAAATTCAATACAATTATTTTATCAGTGGTAATTATTTTAAAGAAAATGAATTTACAAGAATATCAAACCTATCTATATATTAATACCAGTGGTCTATCTGTCTGTCAGTGTGTCTGACCGCGTCTATTTTCTCGGAGACCAAGGGTCGCACATTCCTGAAACTTGGTGGTGGGTGCCTCTTGACCAAACGAAGAATAAGTTTATATTGGTTAGTGGATCAAAGGTCATCAGGGGTCATTAAGGTCAAAGGAGGTGGTTAAATGGGGGAAACATTGGTTTCTCAGAGACCAAGGGTCGCACATTCCTGAAACTTGGTGGGTGCCCCTTGACCGTCCGAAAACTGTATTTGTTAGTGGATCAAAGGTCATCAGGGGTCATTCAAGGTCAAAAAAGGTCAAATGGGGTAACTTTGGTGTATCCAGACGAAACTTGGTGTGTGGGGTCGATTGTTGATGCCGATCATCAGGGGGCAATCAAGGTCAAAGGAGGTCAAATAGGGTAAATATTGGTGTATCCAGACGAAACTTGGTGGGCATGGTCGATTGTTAATGCCAAAAATGTTAAAGGTCACAACAAGGTCATCAGAGGTCATTCAAGGTCAAAGGAACCGCAGAACCCGATGGTCATTCAAGCCAGGTGATCACGAAACCCAGTCAATCACGAAACACAAGGACCACCTAGTATTATTAAATGCATATATCCAATTAATTAAATTAGAGAATTTACCAATTCTGGAAGGATCCTTAATTGGTGTAATTTCTGGATGAGAAGATTAAGCCTTTAGATGAGGTGACATGTGACGTCAATGCCGGGCAATGAACAAATCACTGCCTGGCAGTATGCATAAGCACCTGCAGGGCTTGTGCTTTTAAAATTTGCGCTCAATCAAGCGTGATAAGGCTATTGAATGCATGCATCTATTCCTAAAGCACACTCATTTATATCTAAAAATAGAAACATGCAAATGTATAGGATTGGCAGGGTTAATCTAATTAAATTAGATAACCTAAATTTGATTGATACAATCAATTTATCAGGATTAAATCTTCAAAGGTCATAATTATCAATTATGTATCTAGCCTTGATCAAGGCTGTCTAATAAGAACCGACAAACTTGCTATTATTTTTTCACACTGTAATGTATTATTCACATTTATTCTCAATTATTTTGAACATTGTGTTTGCAGGTTTAAAATCATTGCTTTAGCATTGAAGGGGCTACCCTTGAGAAAGATTAAATAAAATTGAAGGGGCTACCCTTTCTAGAGAAAGATTAATAAGCGAATAAATTGGTACACTCCTGGTGGTCTGTTGTGCACACTTGATCCAGGAGCCTCCTGGTCTAGTTATAAAACCACAAATACCCATTGTGGTCAGGTGCAGTGGTTGTGCTACTCAGGGCAACACCCTTGTTCAAATTGCTTTGTGGTTTTAAAGAGGGATGACCCAATTTAAATCTATCAATTTTTCATCTTGGTAGAATGGCCTTCACCCCATAACCCATCTGTAAAGTTTCACGCTGATATTTCAGTCCGTTTTGAAGTGAGAGATAAAAACGTGATTTTGTAATCCCCATAGAGTACTGTGTAAAAAGTGTTCGACCAAAATGGGGCATATTTTCACTCATAACATCCAAATCAAACATCCTTTAGCCCTAAGATTTCACAGGGTATATGAGAATAGTAGCTTTTGATCACTTCTGATAAAATCTGGGGACCCTGGGAACGAGACTATTAGCGATCGGACCATGGACCTTTAATCATCCACTGTATAAAACTATCAAATTCTTGCAAATGTGAGAAAAAGCATGCAAATTGAACACAGCACTCTGCCTGAGTTGCACTGATTGAACTTGCTAGTGGAAGCATGGAACATATATACGCCTGGTGAAATGGGAGACCTCCAATTAGATGCTTGATAGAGTGAATTCTGGCCATGTTATTGCTTTTGCTATTTCTACCTAATATGATATGTGACATTATTTGTATCAGATGTGTGAATCAATGACTGAAGTTGGTAGAGTGCCTTAAACAAGGCTAGTAAGTGTCTAATTATTTTAAACTTAATTAGAGAATTGACCAAATCTAATTTAGTATATACCTGTGCAATTCCACCCATCTCCTTCGTATCCATCATTACACGTACAGTTATAACTACCATTAGTGTTGGTGCAGTTGGCATTAATATCGCATGCATCTATTCCTAAACCACACTCATTTATATCTAAAAATAGAAACATGCAAATGTATAGGATTGGTAGGGTTAATCAAATTAAATTAGATCACCTAAATTTGATACATTTAATTTATCAGTGGCAATATTTTAAGAAAAATGAACTTACAAATACATTGAGGATGGAGGATGCACTGAATTGGGCAAAGTGGAGGGAGGGGGAAAGGGTGAATGCTGCGAGTGTGAGGTAAATCAGACACTCTCGTTTACAGGGACAAAACTTTGGATTTTCTACTACTTATATGGTCAAACATGCTTTTAATTAAACAATTAGAAAGTTTACCAAATCTAATTTAGTATATACCTGTGCAATTCCACCCATCTCCTTCGTATCCATCATTACACGAACAGTTATAACTACCATTAGTGTTGGTGCAGTTGGCATTAATATCGCATGCATCTTTTCCTAAAGCACACTCATTAACATCTAAAAGGAAACATGCACAAGTATATGTGATTGGCAGGGTTCACCTACATTTGACATAATCAATTTTAAAAGAATTAACTTACAAATGCATAATTGGAGGTTAATATCTGGATTTTATTTGGATTGAGGGAAATGCCTGAAGTCAATTCAATGCACATACAATCGGATTGCACAAAGTCACAGGGTGACCGCCATCATGAAGCATCAATCTGAAAACAAGTGCATTAATTTGACATTTCATGAGATCCAAATAAAATGCAAGTACTAATCTCATTTATAAAATGTCCAAATAAAATAGTTATTTTGGTTGTTCACAATAGCCCAGGTTCCCAGGTAGGGGGTTGAATACATGTCCAATTACTTGATAAGATTTAATCATGAAAATGTGCACGATTTGGCTAAATTGTGCATAATTTAGTCACTAGGGTTCTAAAAACACACTGGTGCTGACAATGGATGACTAACAGCTAAACACTGATGCCTCCACTACTATTTAAAGAGTTTGTTTCGAAACTGTGTTTAGCCAACCCAATCAAATTGAGATCTATTATATCAGTGAAATACTTTTGTCCCTTGTTTAACTTGCACATCTCCTTCCATTTCTGAGATCATTTTCTAAATTTCTGAAATCTTTGGCAATTTCTGGAAAATTTGAATGCAAGCAATGTTAAATATGGGAAATATTGATTTGATCAATATTTTTTGTTTAAAAGTAGAATACATTGTTCTTTACCTTTTAAATGTAGGTAACCCGATCAATATCTGATTTTCAATTAAACCTATCACCTATGTACTCATTACATGAATAGCTATAACCACTGCCAAAGTTAGTACAGTTAGCATTAGTATGGCATGCATCTACTTCTGACATGCATTCATTTCTATTTAATAAAAGGTGCAGAAAGATAGATAAGAGAAACATACACATTCATGGCAAACAGATAAAATCAAGCAAATTTGCAGCAGAAAGTACATTTGTAGCTCATATTGTTGATATTGGAGCAATTTTGGATGCAAGAATTTTGAGTGAATTTAAAGCCAAATGGAGATAGTCATCTACACCTTTCAGGCGTTCTATCTCAGCTATTTCCGCACACTTTTTTACAAGCCAGGTATTAAATGAAAGAGCAAGACCTAGACAATAAAATGTATATTTCGAAATCAAAATGGTTTGACTTTGGCACAGTACTGATCGAAAAACATGCAGAGATACTTTTTGTTCCAGGTGTATATACGCAGAGTAATCCCGACCCACAAAATTTAGATAAGCCAATCTTTTGACAATCAAAGCCACCAGTTTCGATTTTTCTGCAGATTACTTTATAAATCACTTGTATCTGCAATATGACATTTGAAATCTACTTTATCAATAACATTATTTCTATGAGTTTAACACCAACAAATAAGCAATTCCATCTTCTTAGATAATTCTCCATAAAGACAGCAATACAATATTTGATCTGAACATATCACATTAAGGCAGGAATGAATTGTTAAACGGGGAGAAAATAACTGTAAATCTGCATGAAGATAAAGGATGTGGTGATTTAAAGGAAAGTAGACTTTTGCTATGTGCAAGTTAGTAAAAACATGTGACATAAGTGGATTAGATTATGTCACACATCATACCTGTACATGAAGTATCATTCCCCTGGTATCCATCCTTACACGTACAGATATAGCTGCCAACAGTGTTATTACAGTAAGCATTGGGATCACATACTGATGGATCAAGGCATTCATTTGTGTCTGAAATTATACAAAGGGTAATACTGTCACATCCTAATTGCTGCCTACATCTGAAGCTTGCAGTCTTTTAATTATTTTGTTATGACCAAGGTCTAGTTTCTTCCCAAATCAGTTATGTTTTGCATGAATCTGCTTACAAAGAAATTAAGAAAAAAAGAAAGGGCAAGAGTTCCATATGTACCCCCCTTTGAAGTTCTACATGTAACAAATTCTTTTTTATATTTGGCCTTAGGGTTAGGGTGTTTGTTTGTGTTAGGCCATAAATAGAAATAATTTGTTTCCTGTAGAATCTTAAAGGAGGGGTACATATGGAACTTTCCAAAGAAAGAAAGGATGGAAGGAAGGAAAGAAATAAAAAAAGAAAGAAGAAAGAAAGAAGAGGAAGGAAGGAAGGACAGGCATATATTTATTGATCACTCAATGGAGAACAAGCTATGGCCTGTGAGCAATGTTTTTTAACAGTGCACATCCAAACCACAGGTTCAATAATTTACATTGAGTCGCTGATCACAGTGGCCGATTAACCCTAGCACAATTGAATCTCACCAAAACTCACTGTGTTAATTGAGAAAAATGCACTAAGTCCAGAAAGTAGCAATGACATCATCAAACCAAGACTCACAAGAGTCATATAGGCACTAAATCGCTGGCCGGGCCAGCGACACCGCCGTAGCGTGCTCTCCCGGGTCATGGGGCTGGGGCCCGAAGGGCCCTGGGTTCGAATCCCACCTGAATTTGCGACTTTTCTTGTTCCCCTCTTCCCTCACTCCTTCAGTTCCTCCCGGGAGATAGGTTAGAAACCGACGTCAGGGTTAGGGTTATTTAAGCACTTTTTTTCATATACTAACCCTAGCACAACTGAATCTCACCAAAACTCACTGTGTTAATTGAGATTATGTCACACATCATACCTGTACATGAAGTATCATTCCCCTGGTATCCATCCTTACACATACAGATATAGCTGCCAACAGTGTTATTACAGTAAGCAGAAAGTAGCGATGACGTCATCAAACCAAGACTCATATGGGCACAAAATCGCTGGCCGGGCCAGTGACACCGCCGTAGCGTGCTATCCCGGGCATGGGCCCGAAGGGCCCTGGGTTCGAATCCCACCCGAATTTGCGACTTTTCTTGTTCCCCTCTTCCCTCACTCCTTCAGTTCCTCCCGACGTCAGGGTTAGGGTTATACACCAAATGATTCACAGTTGAGCAGAGTGCTTTACTGCGCTATTGTCCCGTATACAAATATATTTTCAGACTGTATGAGCCAGCAATTGAGCTCACTGTATATGTTTTAAGTTCTGCATGACAAAAAACTTTGTTAGAGAAGAGAAGGATTTTATATAAGCAATCAATGATTAAACCCCTTATTTGACAATGAAGGACGGGATGCATGACAAACACATGTAACATATGTGACTGCTGCAGCTTCCTCCATTCAATTGAACCTGTGGTTTGGATGTGCACTGTTAAAAACATTGCATCAACTATAAAGTTTCTTTTTGGAAAAGCTCTGCCTACTTTTCCTGATATGCCAATTCCAAAAAGCATCAATTGTAAGATCCAGCACATACCATTCTGGCAGTTATCCCCTTCAAAACCATCTACACAGGCACAGTTGTATCCTCCCATACCATCTGCAGTACATGTTCCTCCATTCTCGCATGGCATATCAACACAAGGTGCAGAAAGATAGATAAGAGAAACATACACATTCATGGCAAACAGATAAAATCAAGCAAATTTGCAGCAGAAAGTACATGTGTAATTCATATTGTTGATATTGGAGCAATTTTGGATGCAAGAATTTTGAGTGAATTTAAAGCCAAATGGAGATAGTCATCTACACCTTCAGGAGTTATATCTCAAGCTAGTTCCGCACACTTTTTTTTAACAACCAGTATTAAATGAAAGAGCAAGAAAACCTAGGACAATTAAAAATGTATATCGAAAGCAAAATGGTTGGACTTTGGCACAGTACTCATCGAAAAACATGGCAGAGATACCTTTTTGTCCAGGTGTATAAGGCAGGAGAAATCCCGGACCCCACAAATTTCAGATTAAGCCAATCTTTTGACAATCAAAGCCACAGTTTCGATTTTTCTGCAGATTACTCTTAAAATCACTTGTATCTGCTATGACATTGGAAATCTACTTTACATATAAACATTATTTCTATGAGTTTAACACCAACAAATAAGCAATTCCATCTTCTTAGATTAATCTCCATAAAGACAGCAATACAATATTATGATCTGAACATATCACATTAAGGCAGGAATGAATTGTTAAACGGGGAGAAAATAACTGTAAATCTGCATGAAGATAAAAGGGATGTGGTGTGTGATTTAAAAGGGGAAAGTAGACTTTTTGCGCGATGTGGCAAGGTTAGTAAAAACATGTGACATAAGTGGATTAGATTATGTCACACATCATACCTGTACATGAAGTATCATTCCCCTGGTATCCATCCTTACACGTACAGATATAGCTGCCAACAGTGTTATTACAGTAAGCATTGGGATCACATTACTGATGGATCAAGGCATTCATTTGTGTCTGAAATTTACAAAGGGTAATACTGTCACATCCTAATTGCTGCCTACATCTGAAGCTTGCAGTCTTAATTATTTTGTTATGACCAAGGTCTAGTTTCTTCCCAAATCAGTTATGTTTTGTGCATGACTCTGTTCAAAGCATTAAGAAAAAAAAGGGAAAGAGTTCCATATATGTACCCCCTTTGAAAGTTTAACATGTAACAAATTCTTTTTTATATTTGGCCTTAGGTTAGGGTGTTTGTTGGTGTTAGGCCATAAATAGAATAATTTGTTCCTGTAGAATCTTAAAGGAGGGGTACATATGGAACTTTCCAAAGAAAGAAAGGATGGAAGGAAGGAAAGAATAAAACAAAGGGGGGGAAAAACAGAAGCAGGAAAGAAACGGAGGAAGGAAGGACAGGCATATATTTATTGATCACTCAATGGAGAACAAGCTATGGCCTGTGAGCAATGTTTTGTAAACGTGCAACATCCAAACACAGTCAATCATTACATTGAGTCGATGATCACAGTGGCGGATTAACCCTAGCACAAGTGATCTCACCAACACTCACTGTGTAATTGAGAAAAAAGCCACTAAGTCCAGAAAGTAGCAATGACATCATCAACCAGACTCACAAGAGTCATATAGGCACTAAATCGCTGGCCGGGCCAGCACCACCGCCGTAGCGTGCTCTCCCGGGTCATGGGGCTGGGGCCCGAAGGGCCCTGGGTTCGAATCCCACCCGAATTTGCGACTTTTCTTGTTCCCCTTTCCCTCACTCCTTCAGTTCCTCCGGGAGATAGGCTAGAAACTGACGTCAGGGTTAGGGGTATTTAAGCACTTTTTTAATATACTAACCCTAGCACAAATGAAGCTCACCAAAATACTCATGTGTTAATGAGATTAGTCACAAATCCAGTACCTGACATGAAGTATCCTCCCTGGTATCCATCCTTACACGTACAGATATAGCTGCCAACAGTGTTTAACAGAGCAGAAAAGTAGCGATGAAGTCATCAAACCAAGACTCATATTGGCACGAATTCGCTGGCCGGGTCAGTGACACCGCCGTAGCGTGCTCTCCAGGGCAGGGGCCCGAAGGGCCCTGGTTCGAATCCCACCCGAATGCGACTTTTCTTGTCCCCTCTTCCTCACTCCTTCGTTCCTCCCGGGACGTCAGGGTTAGGGTTATACACCAAATGTTCACAGTTGAAGCAGAATGCTTTACTGCGCTCTTGTCCAGTATACAAATATATTTTTTGGAAGTTAGCTGTAGAGGCCAGCAATTGAGCTCACTGTATATGTTTGAAGTTCTGCATGACAAAAAAAATTTGTTAGAGAAGAGAAGGATTTTATATAAGCAATCAATGATTAAACCCGATTTGACAATGAAGGACGGGATGCATGACAAACACATGTAAAATATGGGACTGTGCAGCTTCCTCCATTCAATTGAACCTGTGGTTTGGACTGGGCACGTTAAAAAATGCATATGCATCAACTATAAAGTTTCTTTTTGGAAAAGCTCTGCTACTTTCAGATATGCCATTCCAAAAAGCATCAATGTAAGATCCAGCACATACCATTTGGCAGTTATCCTTCAAAACCATCTACACAGGCACAGGTGTATCTCATACCATTGCAGTTACGGTCCCCATTCTAGCATGCATACACAAAAAGGATCGACCGCTGGAAAGAAATACGATCAAAAGCTCAAATGACTGTCATGTGGGCAAGCTGAAATCGGCTGGAGTAATCACAAGATGTTAAAATCGGCTATGGATTACAAAATTGCCTATTGATTAACTCCTACCAAGATCCATTAAACCGCCCAAACATGCATGAGAAATGACCAAATATTAACCCTTTTTACAACTGATAGGAAGGCCACAAACTACAGTGGAAAAGATGAGTTATGGTGGTTATTCTCAAAGGGAATCTTAAACTTGAGATTGTTTATGTAATTTTATTGGTTCCTAGCCATATGATATGAGACAAATCCACATTGGTACGCAAGTAACCCGCATCCAATGCTATTATGTTTCTTATAGAATATATAGATTCTTCTCATGATTGGTTAAAAGATTCCCGAACTGACAACCGCATACAAGCTATTTACAATGCTCATCATACAGGGGACGCGCACACACGAGCGATCTAGGAACACGGTGTTGAGACTGTTCTAGTCTTTTTCGGCACAGTCGATTGCCATTCCCGGGTACAGTTAATTATGACGTCATCTTGATAGAAACAAAAGGGGCCCTTTTAAGAATCTACTTTTAACAATGCAGATGACCAATCGCGAACTGCATAAGAGGTATATAATAATGAACGGACTAATCCTACAGCTAAGTTAGATCCCTATTAGAATACCGGCATAGGTGTTCTTTAATGCTATGGCAGGTAACACAAAGATACTATAAGTTGCTTAAAATTAAACAGAACTTTAAATAATTATGCAAGTTAAAACAAGTGTTTTACAGTTCCACAGTGCACCCAGAAATAAAAGAAGAATCCTAGACCAGAGTGGAGTTAAAGCTCTTTTAAAGAGTAACTTGAGAAAAACTTTCAGTGGTGTGTTATGTTATTATTAAATAATAACACTTAAAAATAACTATGCTCGATATGTAGTAACATGAGAAACTAGAAACAACATCAAGTTATGGCAGAAGTCTTAATTTCAGGCATATTTTAAACAAGAAACATGGACATAAGGTTTCGCAGATGCAGATTAGCAGCAAAGCAGAGCATTAGCTTAACAATATTCTTAAAAAAAGCGTCACACAAATTTGTTGATTCGCATTGACATGAAGCCCAACGTCACAAAATTTACTGGAAATACAATGCCACTGTTAATCCCTCAAGTATGCCTCACAACATCCAGGAGTTTGGTAAAAAGGGCCATTGTGATTGAACTCCAAATGGCCGAAAGTCATCCAATGGGAGAGACACAAAATTAAATTCTTTCAAATTACCTTCCTAAATGAAAGTGCATTATTGCTACAGATAACACAGGACAAGTGTCACTTTTACTGAACATCAGTTGAAAATAAAACACACACGGGCGACAAAATGGACTATGGATGAGACTGGAATGGCCCGAAAACAATCACAGTTCACGCCGAGCTGATTGACAACCCTTGGCAATTGGTCGCCTACTCTGTCATGATGATATCAGTGGGACACATGGGGTTACCAATCAACTCAATCCAATGCTCTGTTGAGTGGCCAACCCCCCCCCCCAAAAAAAAAAAAACTGCCTTTACAGTTAGATCGCCATCAAATTTGGTTATATAAAAATTAATAATTTGATGAACTATAAATAGAGAAAGCAAACATGCAAAAACAAAAACTAATAATTAGCTTTTATTATACATGTATCAACACTTACCCGTTGTAGGAGCAGGAGTGGGCACAGGTCTGTATTGGTTTATTACTATCGCATTATTAGTAAGAAGAGAACAAAATGGTGAGGAATTGACATGTAGTATTATTAATCAATCTTTGTAATGGTGAGAGAAATAAAAAGTTAGTTATCGTGATAATTTAGTTACACATACACATCAAAGAAATAACCAAGACATGCATCAGTTACATGTGGGGATAAAACATTAATTTGTGATAAGTGAACAGGAGTTAGTTTGAGATTTCTATACAACTCTATATCAACTGGATAAGTTATGTTTACTTGCTGAGCAAGAAGAAATTATATAAGACTACAGGGAATATTAATGGGTTACTACAGTGGAATTAAAATTACTTGGACAGGAGATACGCACACATTCAGGTCGGAGGTCGGGCGCATTCTTCGACCAATTACGCATCGCGAAACCAGGTGCGATCTTCCTCCTGGCTCACGCAGTTCACACTTGTGTTGTTCAATTCTGTCCAACAAATTATTACTTGGACTGTAGTATGAAATTCGCAGGATTCACAATAAGGTGTAGTACAATTTGCCCCAGAGAGGTCTATTGTAAAATCTTTGGGTTGGCATTCACTCCTAATAGCAACATGTTTAATACCTGTCCTGATTGATGTTACTTTTTTATATATTTTTTTTGGAGGGGGGGAATTCATAACACTTAGCTCTGCATGCATACAAGTAGTATGCTCTTCTCAAGAGGAGGTAGAGTGTTCTTCCCACAATGCATTTCCTCCAATACAATTTTTGCACTGGTTGCCACATTAATTTATAGTGACAAAAAGTACTGAAATTGAAAGATTGGGATGAGTTTTGTTCATTTAAGTACTTGTTGTCACTATAAATTCATGTGACAACCAGTGCAAAAATTGTATTGCAAGAATTGCATTGTGGGAAGAACACTATACCTCTTCTTACTTTCCTCTATGAGGTATTGTAATTGGATATTTTCACATTATTTGGGGATTTCATTATTCAAGAGGTCAAGATTAATCAACTACTGATCTTGAATACATTAACTGAGAATGAATTACATTTTAACCAAAAAAATGCAGAATTCCTCATTTGTAATGCCCCTTGAATAGGGAAAGGAAATATTTGACAGCATTTTTATCATTCAGTAGACATGAATACTGTAATTTCATTGGTTCATAGCCCTTTGAAATATTTTCGTATCACTCCATTCTTCTGAGTAATACAAGCAATAGATCCCTTATCATACAGCACTTTATCAGTTTCATGCACGCGCATAATTTACAGAGAGACGCGGCCCAAACGTAAATTAAGCGTAAATCTGTGTAAGCACTGTACACGATATGGAGTGTACTTCAAGCATGTGCATGCTGCACTGTTTTTTATTCCACTGCAACGGCCTGTCAGGTCAAGTTTCCTTGAGGGCCTGCTCTGGGATCCTGGTAACCAGTACTACCTGTCCCAGGGCCGAGTTTCCCCTGTAGGAGGCTTTATAAACCGTCACCCCCCATCGGATTTCTGTGAGGCGGGTATAGCTGGTATCCCTGGTAGAATGAAAAGAAAGATCTACCTACAAGGGGTCAGCTCTGCGAGAGCTAATGGCGGCCATCCAGCACATTGCTGACCTTGCATTGGTGGGCGTGGTTGCCCCAAAGCTTAGGCCCACCGCCGAAAAAACATGGGATTGACGTCAGGAAGGGCATCGGTCAATTATTTTTGCTCCAATTAAATCCTCACAAGCAGTATTGCTGAGTGAGGTGTATCCGCCACCCTGTTAACTGGGGAAAAACCGGACTTTAATACTTTGGTATAACTAACTAACTTGCAGTAGTAATATAAATCACATGTAGAAAGGTAGGGTAGAGGCAAAAAGTTGAAAACTAAAGGCCTTACAAATTCAAAAGAAATAGGGCTCAGTGTTGTTAATAATATGTAGTAAATTCATGTCTACTAAAATAAATTAATGTTGACATTATATAGCGCCTTTCACTATTTATCAAAGCGCTTTACATTTATTCCGCTGCCACTAGAATATGTCAGCTGCCTCACAAATGCTCAAGGCATACTCATACCTTTGGGCAGTGCTCAATGGACAATATTCCTAATAGCTCCCCATTTTGCACCTGGGTGGAGAGAGAAATATCAATAGTTTTGGTGACATACCACACTCAGCCTGCAGCCTCATGTGGTATGGTACCAAAACCATTGATATCTTTAACATTATATTCTAGTACTGGAAAGAAAAACATAATTGTATTGACTCTACTATCAAATGTTTTTGTATTACATGATTTGTGAAATGGTTGACTAAATACCCACTATGCATTGAGAAAATGAAAAGATTTGAGCCCCAAAATATCCTATTGTGAATCCCTTGAATTGTGAGCTACAAAGCATTGTTCACGTTACTGAGAGAAAACTGTTATCATGACAGGAGGGATGCAAAGTTATCTGGCTATATCTAACATCATTAAATATTGCTGATTAAAATTTAGATTGCAACATTTTCAAACACTTTCACATATTTTGACAGTTCCCAGCATGAGAAGATATCAGTAGCTTCCCACAATGCATTGCTTCCAATGGAGGCTTTTGTACAGGTACTGATGCGAATTGTTAGAGGTGAAACATGGCTAAATTAAAGGTGCAATGAGAGATTTAACATATCAGGTGTCCCTTAAAAAATAGAAAGTGTAAAGCTTTCCATCAAAAATATCCTCATCTGAAAGGATTAAGCTGAGAAATGTTTCTTTGGTATAAAAATTGTGAAATTTTTAATTTTGTATAGGAGCAAATACGACATTCAGCTTATGTTTTACATTTTCTCTTTTAAAACATTTCTGTAGCCAAACACAAGAAACTATTGAATGTCTAGTATATATGAAATTATTATTATGACACAATATTTGGGTACATATATATACCTCAAAATCTCTCGTTGCACCTTTAACAGTACTGATTACAAACTTGCATTTTAAGAATGTTTCAATCTCCACTGGAAGCAATGCATTGTGGGAAGCTACTGATATCTTCTCTTGTTCCCAGCTGTCTATTTGACACTATTTTAAAACTAGTATTAGAAAATGTCACATTCAAAGCATGAATTTCATTCTTTTCATAGTGATACACAATTTTGTGAAACACCTTTATAACCATAACAAATGCAATATCTTTTGTTACTCACCACTTGGCACACTGGTATTACATACATTTTGGAAAAATAGAGAAAATAGAAAAAAAGAAATAACAATAAATTAACTACAAATTAAACAATCTCAAATTTATGGCCTTAGAGGACAGAAATATAAAACATACTAAAGATTGGAAGGCTGCTCACCTTCAAGAGGGCATTTTTCGGGAAGTCACAAGAAGTGCAAAACTACCCCCCCCCCCCCCCCCAAGACCAAAAAACCAAATCTAGTGAAAGTGGAAACATTTTTCGTCAGGCTTGGACAAAACCTAACCAAAAATAAGTGTACACATTTAATATAACAAAACCGGAAAAAAAAAACACCACAAAATATCAACTTAGTTCCTTGAAATCTTTACAACATTTCATGGGGTAAAATGAGGGGGGGGGGGGGGGGGGGTTTTTATTTAAAATCATCTGTGGAGAATGAGCATATAGAGGGCCCTAATAATGACATAAGGCCTATATTGCAAGTTTCCCACAATGGATTTGCAGAGGTTTAAATAGCTTTTTGCAAGAGTACCTACTAAGAAGTTGCCAAAATTGTGTCGTCACCTGCCTAAAATCGGAAGCCTCTTTTTCAGAAAATCAGAATTGTTCCCCTCCTTGTCACATTTTATCCCAATTCTTCCCAAATTTAACATTAGTTCCAATCATCAAAGCATCAAATTCTTCCCCAGTTGACCATAGAGACAAAAAAACCTATTACCCTGCCTCAGGATGAATACGGAAGAATAGACACACCTGTTATTAAATTGCTTTAAGGAATTAGAGAGCCGATTTGCATGGGGTCAACAGCTGCAATTTGATTTGCTATACTCTCAGTAATAATTGTTTGAACTGATTCGAACGATCTGCTGCGTGCGTGTGTGCGTGAAAGTCGCACTGCTGTAAACAGGCGTAAACACAAGATTAAAAATAGGCACGCGATACGCCCGTGTACAGGTTGCACACACAGGAGCGTACGCTTAGTTCAAGCAATTATTACGGAGACTATACCAATACGAGGCTCTCCTGTAAATGGCCAAAACCAAGCAAAGTGTGAATACTTGGTACTATTTTAATTTACTTACTCATCATTTCGTAAAGCTGCATTAGTAGTAGTAGTAGTAGTATTCGGCACTATAGGAAAGAATAAAAAAATGAAACTCTTAATATACTAAATTAACAAAAACTTTAACTGCGCCAATTGACCTGATTGATTTCTCCAAAACCGCTGACAAAATTGCTTTAAAAGTTACTCTATGGCTGCAGAAACTCACTGTTGTCATTTTGAAGCAGGTGGAATCATATAACTTTTATATAACTTTTCACGTATTGAAGGAGAAATAAAAAGTGACAGAATTTTTTGTGTTACGGACCACCTTTTATAACAATTTTTGTGCTCGAAATGAGACAAAATTGTTAAAACATTTCAAGTATTTCTTCTGAAAATCAGAAGTATTATGAATAATATTAACTGAATTTGAAACGTTCTGTTTGTAAAACGGAAAGCAAGATTACATGGGCCACCCCAATTGAAAACATATACCGAGTGTTCCTATTGCGCGTAAGAAATTAGACCTCAGGTTCAAGTGATATGACGGTCATAAACATTGTGTGGTCAACTTTTTTGAACTTAAGATTGAATATTTTCTAAGTATACACAAGCTTTAATCCCCCCATTTCATTTAGGTACTGCATGGCACAGTATTAAGCTCAGTGCAATTCTAGCAATGTTCACTGCAACTTTTTCAGATAGCTACAGCTACAGTTCATAACGGTTGTGAAAAATGTTACAACCGTTAAAATTTCACCCGTAGACCCATTTGTAGATAATTTTCGGACATCCTAGAAAATTATTGTTCTAATTATCTCGCTACATATAGAGATCAACATGAACAAAAAGTAATCAATAAAGTAGTTTAGAAAAGTTGTTTAATCCGCTTGAAATCTTTGATACGCTGTTACTGTTTTACGTACCTTTACTGTGAAAACCCCCAGTGGTATCACGCTGTTGTAGTTAACATATAAAAATTGTTTTAAGGGTATGACTTTTGCAGCAAAATGGTTTCATAGAGTTTTGACAGAAAAAATAACTTTCGTGACAAACTAACACCATAGAATGTTACGGCACTCGTTGCTATTATATAGAGTTTATTTTTTTCAAATTGCTGTCATTGATGTCAACGAATCTCCCCTCCCAAATCCTATGGTCTCTTTTCGAGAAACCAAGTAAAGTACATAACGAAACGTTGAAAAAACAGTGAAAAGATGAAGGGATGGACAGCAAACATATTTGCAATGCTCCATTCTGGGTGAAAACTGTGTAGATTGGAAATAGAGGCTATAAAAAAACGTGTGATAATATGGTGATTTTGAAATACAACAGTATGTGAAAAAACACAGATGTGTAATTTTGAGGAAAAGAATCAAAAGTCTCTAAATATTAAGTCGATTTCAGTGACATCAAATTTGAAACTGAGGATCTATAGGAAACACAATGAATGAAATAATTATGCCAAATTTGGCAAACTCAAAAAGGTGAAAATACGGACAGTATGTAATGCGGGTCACGATTTGTACTACTTTGCATACGAAAGGTCAATTTATGCAAGCACAGTATGCACTATTCTGATGCAGTGGAGGAATAAAAAATTTGTTGGTATATATTATATGAACAGGCACTAATCTATAATACCATCTTAGGAACATTTACCGTATTTACTGAAAACTACTTACTTGTGTTTGCAGTAGATTTTGAGGTTGAAGGTTGAGCCATGGTTGTCATTACTTGTAAACAATGACAATGTAAAATGAATGAACATAGCATGGTCATGCAGTCATGCAATATGAGGAATAATATGTAAGCAATGTCGTATTGTTGTACACTTTAGTAGCTGCCATATCGGTGACAATAGACACTACCGGGCATTTATACGGGGTGTAAGGGAAATCGGGAAATAAAACACTGATAGTCAGGTGAAATCAGCCCATTTTTGGATTCTTTTGCCCTGCAAAAGGGAAATTTTTGCTTGTGATCGGGACATTTGTTGCCCCTACCGGGAAACCGCCCCCTTGGAACCACCGGGCTGGCTACGCGCCTGGATATATCCATGCTCTGAAATGCAGTAGCAACTTCTTTCTCAGGTTTCCTGTTCCGACTTACACTTGTGTCGTCCTTCTCTTGTTTTTGTTTGTACACATACCTTTGTTTTCTTGCAAATCTCTCAAGTTAGTTTATTTTTCTTAGGGTGGAAGGGTGGAGCCATAGAAAAGCTCCTTCCAGTTTATTTGGTTTTCCCCCAAACATCCTCCACAACTTTCCCATAATTTCATTAAGTTTTTATTTTGATTCCGATTATATCTTCTGCATTGGAATTTAATGATTCATTTATCACCATAGTGTTTCCTGAATAAACTACTTACTTGTGTTTGCAGTAGATTTTGAGGTTGAAGGTTGAGCCATGGTTGTCATTACTTCAAAACAATAAAATGTAAAATGAATCAAATAAGCACTAACATGCAGCTATATGAGGAATAAATATGTAAGCAATGTAGTGTTGTGTACACTTTAGTATGATGCATATCGGTGATACATAAAGACCCCCAAAAAAGTAACGCAGCATGTATAAATACTCCCATAAGTTACAAACCATTGGTCTATGCACGAAAACGTGAAATGATATCAATAGTCTGTTTTTTTCTCCAAATTTAATTTTGACACCTTTCTTGCTCCATTGTGATCAATATCGACAACACAATGTCCATTTTACGAAAATGTGTCACATTTTCAAAGTTGCATCTGAAGACATTATTACAAGGTTACAATACACAACCATGCATTAAGTGACACACACTTCATGCGGAAGAATGCGGTCTTTCACTGAATGGCAATCAATATGGCTATACCTTTTATTGCAACTTTTAAAAAGGGAGAGATTTTCTTATAATGGATATTGTGTTGGCAATATTGATCGCAATGGGGCAAGAAAGGTATCAAAATTTATGGAAGAGAATGAACTATTAATATAATTATATGTTTTCGTGCAAAGACCAATGGTTTGTAACCTATGTGGGTATTTAGACATGCTGCGTTACTTTTTTTTGGGTCTTTGATGAGGCTATATAGAGTCATTTAAAGACACTACAGTGAGTTGCTAAATCAGCAAATCGAAAAAAAAAATCATCAAAAATCAGATTTTAAGCATGTACGTAACAAGTACAGTATCTAACCAACCCTGCAAATGATAAGACCAGAAGCAACCTAATAAGGACAGATCGGAGGATTTGTCATTACTGGTGACGAACGGACATTCACTACAACAACGTAATTGAATGGAGAATCGTATCTGGACACTGCCGTTTTCTTCCTTTTCTTTCAATTCTACAGTGGAAAAGGTAAACTTATGAGAATTCTACAGACTTACTCCTTCACTTGAAGCTATTCCTGCAAGTTCAGAATTTTTCAAATCACTGATCGTGTCTTTAACATTTAGCTTTAAACCAAAAGAATATAACAATGATATAATGCATAGCATTTGAAAATTATGATCAATATTGTCTTTTATAGACTTTACTTAAGAAGTACCATTTTTAGGCATTCTCGAATGAGGAGGCAAACATTTCACATCCAGAAATGCCTGCTGAAGTGTTACAATTGATGAAATCTCCTACCACAAGGAAATTGGATTAAAGCGAAATGCCAGGCTAATATAGCGAGAGCGAAGCGAAAGCTCTTATAGACAAAAAAAAAAACGCGTAGGTTACATACTGACAAGCTATTGAAAATCTATAGTCTGACAGGTTTAAAATCCCGACCGTCATTTGATCCCCTTTTCGTTCTTACCTTAACTCCGACGGAGTTATTAATCGACGGGAAACTAACAGGAATTCGCCATTGAATCTTGAAGTTTTCATTTGTAGTCCGAATTCAACAAAGAATTTGTGTTAATTCTCCATTCGTTGGATATTTTGTTTTCTCGCAAATTTTTTTTTATGTACTTGTTTTCTAACATTAAACCTATGATGATGGTGCTGATATTTTAAAAACAACTAAAACAGTAACAAAACTAACAAAAATAAAAAAAATATATTTAAAATAAAATAATAAATTAAAATTCACTAATAGATGGCGCCTTTTACATTGTAATTTCTCGGGGAGGGCGGCCAAGAATTCCTAATTTTAGATGTTGTCTTTGGTTTAACACTGAAAAACGAGGATTAGGCAGCCGGCAAAACAAACAGTTTTTTGAGACAGCTGTCATCAAAAGTAGAAGAATAAAACCACGAATTAAACAGGGGGGCAGGACACGATCTGCAGGATTTGGGCATTCTCAAACTGATTCAATTTACAACATATATATGCTCAAGTACTAATTTGCAAAATTAATTAGCATATTTGACCTTATTTTCTTGATTTTCATTGAAATTGTGAACACAATATCTGGAGAATCGGATAAGTAACACAGGGACTGAAACTGGAGGGATGCGAGGTTACAGATTCTCGAACTGATTAGATTCCAGACATTGTCCTGGATTATGGGGGACATTGTCCTGGGGTACAAGACATTGTCCGGGGTATGGGAATTGTCCTGCGGGATATGGTCATTATCCTGAAGTATGGGGACATTGTCCTGGGTATGGGAATTGTCCTGGGGTATGGGACATTGTCCATGGGGTTGGGACAACGTCCTGGGGTAGGGACATTGTCCTGGGGGTATGGGCCACATTGTTCGGAGGTAAGGGACATTGGCCTGGAGGAATAGAAAATTGTCCTGGGGTAGGGACATTGTCCTGTGTATGGGACATTGTCATGGGGTGCCGGGGACATTGTTCTGGGGATATGGGACATTTCTGGAGTCTTGGGAGATTGTCCTGGCGGTATGGACATTGTCCTGGGGTATGGGACGTTGTCTGGGGAATGGGAATTGTCCTGGAGGTATGGGGACATCGTCATGGAGGTATGGGACATTGTCCGGAGGTAGGGAACATTGTCCTGGAGGTATGGAACAGTTGTTCTGAAGTATGGGGACATTGTCCTGGGGTATGGGTACATTGTCCTGGGTATGGGCCTGTGAAAGGGGTACCTTTCTTCTTTCTTGGGACATTGTCCTGGGTATGGGACATTGTCCTGGGGTATACGACATTGTCCTGGGTATGGGGACTTTGTCCTGGGGTATGGGGACATTGTCCTGGGGAATGGGGCATTGTTCCGGGGTATGGGACATTGTCGTGGGGTATGGGACATTGTCGTGGGGATATGAAAAATTGTCATGGGGATATGGGACATTGTCCCAGAGGTATGGGAACATGCGTCCTGGAGGTTGGGACATTGTCCTGGGGTATGGGACATTGTCCTGAAGGTATGGGACATTGTCCTGGAATATGGGACATTGTCCTGGAGTATGGGACATTGTCCTGGAGGTATGGGAAATTGTCCCGGGGATATGGGAAATTGTCCTGGAGGTATGGGACATTGGTCCTGGAGGTATGGGGGACATGTCCTAGGGTATGGGACATTGTCCTGGAGTATGGACATTGTCCTGGGGATATGTGACATTGTGAATGGAGGTATGGGTCATTGGCCTGGAGGTATGGGACATGTCCTGGAGGTATGGACATTGTTCCTGGCGTATGGGACATGGTCCTGGGGTACTGAGACAATGACCATGTTAACATGGAAATTTTTTTACATGGTTTTATATTGTATTGCTGACTCAGAAGACATTTTCAGGTGAGCATGTAAACGAAAACTGAAATGTGCATTTCAGAAATGAGTAGAGAACCATAACATACATCAGACGACCTATTTGGGACAGCCGTCATACAATTAAAAGCTGTCATATTATTCGGCTAGGAAGTCGAAAGAATACGACTTAAACAGGGGGCCGGACACGATCTGCTGCATTTGGGAAGGGGATTTTTAAACGTAATTTAGGGAATTCTTGCGGGCATTTTCTTATAGCCAATATGACAGATTAAAAAAGTGAATTGAGCGCTCGCTTCTAAGGTTCGACCTGCATCATATTATAATTTGCGCTTCAACATATATAAATACATTTTGGTTTCAAATGAATTGTCTTTCAGTAAGAAAAATGACCTATATTACTGATTTAAAGTAAACGTTTATATATATTCTGTATGATTGCAGCCATTTTAATCAGGCCCACGAGACACAAAAAAATGAGATCCCATGATTGATAAATACATAGTGGATTTGAAATAAGTAGCCAGTAAAAGATTAGTGAATGCCATAACCAAACCTTTCAGCTATATTCTGTTCAAGAATCCGCCCCAGTTTTTATTCGATTGTACTGCTTTTTCTTAATGGATACACTATATAATTCCGATTTCTGACCAGGCAGTACCCTAGGACATTCCACCGGTTTTTATCTATTGACTACCCCCCCCCCCCCCACAAGTTATACAACGTCATCAATGCCAAAAGCAACGTCACCAATGCGAACATGGCGACCTCCATGGGCAACATGGATTGTTAATTTGATAATAAGGCAATCAATTTGCAGTAGATATTATTTCTTTCAGATTGCAAAGACATCTTTTAAAACATACCTTAACATTAAAATTAGCCTGTAATTTGCTTGTGCAAATTCATTGCATGGACATTCCAGATGCCGAAATGCATCATTTTTGTTTACATTTCTGCATGGAAAAGGTGCCCTGGAAAATGGGTACAGAAATCATTCAGAGTGGGTTTATTCCATATGCAGAACTCCCCAAATTTGGAATTATTTGCCTGACATTGACCTGCATGGCACAGGGCTCTGACAGACCTGCTCTGCGCTTCTGTGTTTCCTTATTCACAACATGGGCTATCGAGCCTTGTGTGCTGCTGCATCAACTAGCGAGAAGTGATGCTGGGTATTTTACGCATGTACTTTTCACCCTGACTTTTAAGCAAACGCTTGCATTACAATGTTTCCATAGTCTACTGCGCTGTGATTCTTTTTACAAACAAAAATACAAGTTTGCCTGAATTTTTGGCAGAAGCTGCACATCACACACTAAGCTCATGGTCAGAAGAGACAAAATAATCCTTCATTTCTTTTAGAACAGGAGCCTGACCTTGGTCAAACATCATCTTTCATCCCCCATCACATAAAAGGTGAACACCTTGGGTAATAGCGTGCACCCTCTATATCCAACACTAGGTGGTTAGTACTCTTTATTGTGGCATCACTTTTCAATAGGGCCAATTTAAACTTACACAGGGGTCAAACCTTAAAATGCTCCAATCATGTTGAAAATGTATACCCCTTTAGGTATATTGACACTAACATGCTTATACCCGAACAATATTGTCCGTCTAGCTCATAAGGATCCCTAAATGACTCTAGGTTTTTACCTCTATGACCATTGGTTTGGGAGTTATGGGGTAAAATGACTAAAATTGTAAAAAAGGTCAATTTCCATTTGTTACAGGGTCAAAATCTTAGTGCTCCAATTTGGTAAAAAATGAACCAAAGTTATCTAGTCTTATGTGTCAAAATAAGGAATAGTTTTGTACAGATCTGCATGGCATAGTTATCATGTTTGTCAAAGTATGTCATGGGGCAACATAATCCAATTGGCATTGACCTACTTTGACCTTTCCCTTTGGTAAGTAAATATTTACATACATCAAAACCTACTTTTTGGGAGCACTTTTTCCTCAGGCAATAATGTTGGTAAACATTTTAATTATCAGAGTAATTTTTAATGTTGACCTCTGTCACTTAAGATTGACTTTTTTACCATTATTAGTCCCATTTTTAGTAATTTTGTACCCCAAACGCAATGGTCGTATGGGTACAACTATATATTTGTGAAATCCCTAGAATGAAATGGGAGCAATATATGGCCATCCTTTTCAATGTGATTGGGAATATTATTTTAATTTTTACCCCGGTGTAACCTAACTGCCCTATTGAAAAACGTGGACACCAGAATGAGAGACTAATACCCAGCAAGGGTCCATACAACTACCAATGGTGTTTTGAAACCTTTTTTGTAGGGAGGGTGAACAAAATGCCTGAAGCCCTCCCCCTATGAACTCTGCTCCTACTAGTATGTAATGAACGAGGCCTGTTGATATTTAATGCTGCTTGTGTTGGTAAATAATGTTGACATGGTCAAGTGAAACAAAGTCGGATGTCTTAGTGTTCAAAAGTTTTAGTGTTGATTTAAGCTACTGTGCCCC
>JAMKCH010017408.1:0-24136 GCA_023653785.1 Ophioderma brevispina
AACCTGAAGTTAAAATAGGATGTGCCTCTCTTCCAGTGTTCAAATTGCCACGAAAATATCAAATTGCTGCCATGAAATTATAAATTTGTTCAATATGCGCGTAGGGAGTAAAACATTTTGAATTTAAATGTTAAAATTCTTTTAAAAAGTGGATACTTTTATGCAACTCGTGAAAAAAGTGGGTATCAGGAAAGAAGAAAATGGGGTCATTGAGTATCTGAAGATTTTAAAAGGAGTTCATTGGGTAATAGCCCGGGTAATAGGTAGGACAGCAGCACAAAAGGGGGTCATTGGGTACAAGCCAGTTTTAAAAAAAGGTCTATACCGAGGCACATTCTGCGTAACCGCAGTGGAAGTGCCTCCCCCAATTGTCTCTCATTTTTACCATGAACTATCCACCGCCACCACAGTTCCAGTCCATAATCCTACGTACATCCCTTGAGATTACAATGCTCAGCGTGGGCCCCAAGACACGCTGTTCCCTTGCAACAAACGAGACCAACAGAAACGGTATGTACATTAAGGACTTCATGGAACAATTTAACCTTTTTGCCACTAAAACAAGATTCCAAAATCAAGCAAGTAAACTGTGGACATACCGTCACCCAAATGGAGAACTTGTCCAGCTGGACTACATTCTGGTCAGAAAGAAGTGGATTAACAGAGCCTACAAATCTTTTGAAGTTGTTAAGTCTGATCATATAATTGTCTCTTGTAGGTGCCAGATAATTCATCCTCATAATCCTCATAATAAACCCACTCTCAGAGATCCCGTGAAAACAATTGATTGTAGGAAGGTATAGTGGGAAATACAAAGCTTTGTTAGGAGTATACTGTGGCAGCCCATAACAAGTTCAACACTCTTGTTGGCAAGCTTGTAGACAAAAAACTTATAATGATATCTTCACTACAGCCAACAAAGAAATAATGCACTGGAGATGCTACCTAGGAGAAAGAAGACGACAGCCTTGCTTTCATTCAATGGAAAAGTCAATAAAGCTAGAGAAGAACTAAAGAAGCGCCATATCAAATCCACAAGAAGTTCCAAGCACAAACGTGATGCTGCTAAGGCTGCACTTGATGATGCTTACACCGTGTTGATTGAGGACCATGTTAAGTCCAAAGGCTGAAGGGCGCTTGACACAGCACCTACATCTTTACAAACAACCAGGCTGCTGCCTGGGAGGCGCCGAGGGAATGACTGACAAGAAGACTACCCCACCTTTAAGAATCAAAGGTGAATCAGCTGAGGAGTGCCTTAACACAGGATTTCAACACTTTAGCTCTGTACTTGGCAAACCGGTTCAGAATAACACCAACCTTGATGAACCTTTCGTTAATCACAAGATAGCAGACACCCTTTCCATCCAGTCTGGACTTTCACTATAGAGGAGCTTCAGAACAGCCTGAAGAAACTGAACAACACCAAGACACCTGGATTCATCATTAGATTTTGGCGGGATTTAACATTTTGGCGTAAAAACGGCAACCATCTTGAAAAAGTATCATCTCACTTCCACTTTAATGTATCAATTGCAACACATTTTGCAAGCATAACCATGCAACTGTAACAATAACTTAAAGGCTGACTCAGAGATTTCCCGGGAAGGGCGCCCTCAATTTTCAAACAAATTGTGTTTTTGCATATACATAATGATTGTCCATATAATAATAAATGTGTAAAATAACTAAGCTCAAATCGAAATCCTTCATATAGAAAATCGCAACTTTGTTTAAAAATTCCGGATCCGGAAATTTTGTTATACACGGTATCCTATGCACTATTATACTGTACATAAATGTGTACTGCATGTAAACGAAAAATCCGATTCATCTCTAACTTTGGAATTCAGCATTTTAGGTGAGTATCTTTAGTTCCAGTTGACTATTTTTAATTGCTACACAAAAATATATATTTCGAAATCTCTGAGTCAGACTTTAAACAGTTTAATGAAACAAGAGTTAATATGTAGTGAAGAAAATAAACAGTTCAATAAAACAAGAGTTAATATGTTGAATAATAACCAGAATATAGGCAAAATGGCACTTAGGTTTTATGCAAATTAGCATGTCTTGCAATGCTTCCTTTTTTCTACCTTTTTGATACGTTGTTTGGGAGGGTTTGTACAGCAAGTTACAGCAAGAAAACCTGTAGCAATTATGTCTAGGTAATACTGTAGATTGAGTGGACTATTTTGAAAGTAGAAGCGTTAACGCATATTGCAAAGCCCTATTCAGTTTTGCTTTTGTCTCTATCTTGGATTTGAGGGCTGACATTTTATGACGACACTTAGAAAAAAGAAGGGTAGGTCAGGGCAAAAGGACAATCGAAACAAGCCGCCCTTTAAAAATAAGGGTGATTATGATAGGAAGAATATTAGGGACATGTTGGGTATATTTACAGAGAAGTTGGAGCTGCGATAATTACATTTCTCCCATTTGGCATTTCAGTATAAGTTCCATTTATTTTAGGCGTTGAACATTGGGTTTGAGTGAGATAAACATTAAATGACGACACGTAAGAGTGTCTCAAAATCAAAGACACATAGCCCTCGAATGATCGACGATGCCACTGAATCAGTGAAACCTGCAAACTATAATACTTCCCATCGATTGCCTAGGTAACGATTATTCCCCATATTGCTTTGAAAAAAATTTTTTGCAATTTGGAAGAGTTTTGTAGTGGCAAACCCACTCTTATGAAGGCAGGACCCAATTTGTAATATAGACCAAGCAAAAGGCATACGTTACCGTGTTTGGTTGCTTCTAATGTTTGGCAAGGTTCCCCGTGGTAGTCTTGTCCCATTTACCGTGATGCCCAGCTCTACACTGGAATATCCGTGTGGTGTTTAGACCCTCATTTTTTAACTCTCACTTAAAGGAATTCAAGATAAGCAGGGATCTCTTAAAATTCAACAAAATCTGATTGACATGACTGGAAACTTGGTGCAGTGAAGACAAAACCCCGGATAAAAACCACCATGACACGTGTTGCACAATACGCTGCTTTACCGCCACTCGATAGCCCTGCCAAAAAGGCTCATATACTGCACACGAACTAGCTGGTTTAGTTGGAAGACAACAGTCACAGTATCGATCAGTAGTATTGACATCCCCCGGTATGTTGACAAAGGGTTAATTGATCATGTTGACTGGGATAATCCGCTTACTTGATGCCAGACTTGATAGAAAATAGCAATATTCCTATTGTTTGGTGCTTATTTAATGGCGTCACCTATATTCTTGAATATCGAACCCAGGATAAAATAATTAACATAATTAATGGATGGAAAAGAACAATGATTAATGGGACGCAATTCACCGGGCCGCTTTATGCATAAGATAAATGGGCGTCACATTAAAGTTTGCGATGAAAGATGTACACAAATTTCCAGGGTTGGGCGTGCAATCTGTTCTGCTAAAATTCCCAAGACAATTTCGGTGGTGCGTCGAAATTCGGTAACGCTCAAAAAGTAGTAGTTTTTTGTACCGTATACTCAGTGCTTCTCTATGGAGTAATTCATTATACAGATTTTGGTCAATAACGAGTAGTTTTTGAAAATGAATTAATATTACTATTTTTCGATATCGAAATTTGGTAGTATTTTGTATATTACTATAGTAGATTTCAAAATAAGTGAGACCTCATTAAAAGTTTTAGGTCTGTCCATTCGCCGTGAGAGGTAAGAGGAATTATTTTAAAGCAATATTAGCACATTTTTTTGAAGAGCGCCCCCAATTTTTCAAAAATTTGGAGATTTTTACACGATTGCATTGGTAAGTGGCTAGTAAACTATACCTGTGAATGGTTAAGCTCGAAAATGTCTATGTGTCACAAACGAAGGAATTTTGTACTAGAATAATTATTATCGGGGATCCCCGATAATAATACAATGGCTGCTGGAAACGGCCTTCCAATGTGAAATAGCCGCCATGTACGTGTCTACGCTCATCCATTAGTTGTTTTAATAGTTCAGGCAAGCCAAGTTAGAGGTTAAAAAAAAAAAAAAAAAAAATTTTTTGTACCGTATACTCAGTGCTTCTCTATGGAGTAATTCATTATACAGATTTTGGTCAATAACGAGTAGTTTTTGAAAATGAATTAATATTACTATTTTTCGATATCGAAATTTGGTAGTATTTTGTATATTACTATAGTAGATTTCAAAATAAGTGAGACCTCATTAAAAGTTTTAGGTCTGTCCATTCGCCGTGAGAGGTAAGAGGAATTATTTTAATGGCCACAGGTAAAAAAGTTTATGGTACTCATACAATATAATAGTAATGTAGCTTTTAAATAAATGTTGACCTAAAATACATTATTATTTCACATCTAATGGATGTTTCAATTCAAGTATCAAGATGAAAACACCAACATTTATTTCATTAGACGTTATTTGAACATAACTTACCTTTGACACTCAAAATACCATTCGTTATCACAGTATTGGAGAAATAATGTATTCTTATATCGACGCGATTTTTATGATATTCATACAATATATAGTAATGTAGCTTTTAAATAAATGTCGACCTAAAATACATTATTTCACATCTGAGATAGATACGTGTTTCAATTCAAGTATCAGAATGAAAACACCAGCATTTATTTCATTAAACGTTGTTATTTGATCACCTTTGACACTGCAAAATACCATTCGTTATCACAGCATGGAGAAATAATGTATTCTTATATCGATGTACACATAACACAACTAAGTTTTTATTTGGTCATCAAAAAGGACTAACCTTGTATTAAGAGATTAGCGCAAAACGGATTTGGCATCCTGGCCAACAATAGCATACGCCCTTCAATCATTAAAAGACATTTGTATAACCGAATACATCAGTTTCCAGTAAACCGATTCTGTACAGGAACTTGTATCCTGGTCACACTATTTTTTTATGGCAACAAAGGGCCTAGTCTCTGCATGGACGGAGATTGACCCCATATCAGTATCATACCCCTCCCGATTATGCATGGAGTCTCACGTATTTTGAAATCTACTATAATATTCGACTGGTAACCCTCAAATGTTATAATAAAATCAATAATCCGTTTTATATAGGCTTTCTCACTGTAAACATTCTCCAAGCGTAGTTGCCTATCATATTACGCCGCCAATTAAGTAAATGACAAACACTTTTAATCTAGGTGGCTGCTGGCCTAGCGCCAACCACAATCCCTATCCCCTTAGATTGTAATATCCCCCATACTTGACGCTTCCCGATTTCGCTTGGGTCGGCGAGGTAAATTGGAGATTAAGTATCTTGCCCAGGGACAACAAACACGTTGGCCTCGGCGGGAGCTTGAACTCACGCCCTAATGATCATGAGTCCTGCACTTTTCCACTGGACCACAACCCGCTCTCTTTGGGTAGTTTTCCTGTAAAAACGACTGAGCACGTAGTGTTATTGGCTAACTGGCTCTCGCTAATATTCTGCTTTCGCTTCGATCTGTAACGATAGGGAAGCTAAAAACAGATAAAATTACTGGTCCGCCCCAATTCCTTTTTCCCATTTACTTAGGCGACTAAATAAGCCCCTACGCGCCCGTACCTTTGATGCATACTTTTGTGTTTCTTGGCCGTTTGTTTTGCACGATATCATTCATGGTATGTCTGGTGGGACTGCTTGTGCTGGTCAAGTGAAATAAACTTCCGTTCGGGATATTTGGTCGGAAGTTGGCATTGGGCAATGTCAGCGCAGACGATAAATATAGCGAATTCTGGAATTATCAAAAATGCACTGTAAAAACAACCCGGTGTCATATATACAGTGATCCGTGTGACTGAGTGTCCTACCATTCATCTGTTCTATTGTGTTTTCTCCATTGAGTGCTGTATTCATCACATTTGTTTCAGCACTGTAGTACCCAATAGCCTCGTCTACATTATTTATTCCGTAACATGTTCTATGGTAGCTAGGACACTCTCTCATGGGGACCTCGTTTCTTTACACCGGCATTTCAAGAATTCCGCAGCAGAATCTTGCAAGTGGTTTTTCACACCAAATTTATTGATCAAAATCTGTATATGTTAGTGATTCCAGTTGATTGGTAGAGTTATGGGCGTAGTGGTGGACTCCCGACCCTTACTCAAAATCGGGTACAGAAATACCCAGTTCTTCGCTTTCTTTCTTTTCTTCCTCAATACAAGAATCGGATTGAAAGAAACTGACCAGTGCAAACTAAAGTTACGTTGTTCGTTCCAGTCAATACTTTGTATTTTTAATACTATGTGATCCGATTAGTGTGTCTACCCCAAAATTGGTTTGAAAACATTGGCATATCATAAACAACAACATATCATAAGGCTTTGAAGGCCTTCGTCACCTGTGTTGGTAACATGCAAACCTTTATCTTCACTATTCTAAAATCCAGCTTTGCAACCTGCTTTCACTGAAACTATACCTGGATTTAGTTTGCGCTTTCTTTGAACATTAGGGTTATTATGCTTTGACTATTAATTGGGACTCTGCATCTTGAATGGCCAACCGCTCCTCAGGTTTGGCTATCATTGCTAGAAGCGCCCATCATACCACAAATACACGGACTAAATTTTTATATGTAATATCCCCCCCCTCATTTCATACCTCCACCTACAAAAAATAAGGCTATTCATTCGACTATCACACCTGGAATCTATATACTAATTACTTCATAGAAAGTACGAGTATACGGTACAAAAACACTATTTTTTGAGCGTTACTAAATTTCGACAGAAAAATTGGGAACAGATAAAGCAAATCGCGCATGTTTTCATGATCCCTGTTCCTCGTAAAACTTAACGCAAACTTTGCTGCTCATCCTGTAGGGGAACATAGAAGCCACTGGATGAAATGCTAGGATTGGACAGTCAGCGAGAATCCTAGCATGGGCCCCTTACCTTCATCCAAATCGAGTTCTAGCCCCCTTATTTTTGGTTTGCAGGTTTCTCTCTTACTAAGGCAATCGCCTCGCCCCTTATTTAGTTTTTCCCCGAACCTCGGGCACAATTATTCGCTCATTAGCCGATCTGCATCACGCTTATAAAATTCATTCACAGAACAATGTTAAAATGTTGTCATTATTGATACACATTGTTACTATTATATTCATTTCTGCGTTCAAAAGCAATCGACATGTCAGTGACTTAAGTCCATCTTAACATAGCTCCTTTTTTACTCGTGCTGTTTTTCTAATAGTGTATTAATCGTGTCACGTACGTTGAACTTAAAGTAACAAACATAATTAGATTGTATTCACTTTCTTGAAATTCACTCTTAAATTATTTTTAAAATATTTTAAAATATTTAGTCCAAAATGTTTGGAACACTATTTCTCCAGGCAGACACGGGTGTTTTTTTTATTAATCTTTGCTCCTGGAAATGGCCAGTGCACGCAAGTGTTGAAAAAAAACCCCTGTCTCGCTTGCCGGATTCGAAAACGGCAACTCCTTACTAGCACCATTGAGCTAACAACACGCCAGGGTTGGATGGTTCTTCAATGAAAATAAAAAGAATAGTTTCACTTGGAATCGCAGAGGAAAGTTACTTACAAAACAAAATCAACTGTTGAACTCAACACAATGCATTTAATGGACTTTTAAAATTTTTTACTTCCACACTATCATTTTTGAATTCCTTTTGTTTTTTAAAAGAAAACAGTTATGCAGGACAATTTAAAAAATCATTAAAGACAAATGTACCGGTTTATTTACAAAAAAATCTAATCGCTACTATTTATTATAAAATAACAACATGTACTCTTTATAATTTTATAAATATGACTATAACAATGATACTGCAAGATTTCATCAGGCGAAGTCAAAGAAGGCATAACTGTCTTTAGATTCTTTATGCAATATAACCCACATTCTTCTTTAAATGCATTTGTAGCTCCATGGCGGGTCTGAACTGTGCATAGGCACATGACACCAACCCCTATTGTAATGCCTGTCATGATTGAATGAACACATGCAGATGCGACTATCATTAGTCAAGTGATTAAATACATTTTGCTATCGTTTTGTAATCAACTAAATGAGTCGAATTGCTGTTTGAACTCACATCAGCATGCAATTTCATGGCAATGGTAATGATAGTTTCTCGAGCGTTCGTTTGACATGTTTTAAGGTTGGAATTTCACTCTTCGGAAAAAAGAGAATTTACTAAACAGGGAATTATTGAATACTCTTAATGGTTTTGGCTTGCCTACTAACCTATAATTAAACCAATCGTCATATTCTATACAATAGATAGCCAATACTCAGAATTAATTTTCTTTTTCTTTCCACGTAATTATCTGTTGTAGGTTTTGCAAATATTTTTTATATTACCGTGAACAAATATTGAAAAACTCAGATGGCTGCCGATGCCATGGACAACGGGCAAGGTAATTGTGACGTATAACGATAAAAGCTGGCTTTAAAGGCGGAACTTCAGAGTTTTCCCGAGGAGGACGCCCTCAATTTTGAATGTTCATAATGCTTGTTCCATTACTTCCTCACTGTGTGAATAGCTAAGCTAATGCGAAGCCGTTCATATAGAAAATCACAACGTTGTTATAATTTCCGGATCCGGCATTTTTGTTAGACAAACAGTTTCCTATACCACACAATAAATGTGTGTACTTGCTGGAAACGAAAAATATCGGAATCAGGTCAAACTTTGGATTGGGCATTTTAAAGTGACTATCTTCATTCCTCGGTGACGATTTTAATAAATACACAAAAAATTGTATTTCCAAAAATCTCTGAGTCAGCCCTTAAGTCATCAAGTGGGCAAGTATGCAACATTCCTTTTGAAAGACTAGTATCCTTACCGAAGGGGGAATTCTAACTTAAGTGAAGTCAGTCGAGATGTTTTGCAACAACAAACGCCGACGTAGACATGTGATGCCATTGATACCGGGTGTCTCAAAAAAGAGAACCCTCAAACGCCCTCTATTTCACAAAGAGAAAATAGTAAACAAAACAAATTAATATACATCTGAAAAGTGCATTTTGTTATGTTTCCGAGAGCGAAAAAATATTTCCAAAAGGACACATATTGACCGAGGTTTGGCCGATTGAAAATTTGTAACACTTTTTCATTTTATCCACGGATTGTTTTATACAACAATCACTCTCCAAGCATATTCTTTTGTTTATATTGTCTTATCTTCTTGCGACAAAGGTCAGTTCTGATATTGAAAAAGGTTAGTTTCAATTATCAGAAATCCCAAGATCTTACCTCATTTTTTTCTTATTTACTGCGCTGCTCTGACCAAACCGTGCTGTTGGAATGGGACATGTCATTGAGTAGCCACCGAAATTTCCTGGTTTGACTCCGCTAGCCTTCGCCTATGTGAACATTAAAGAGTGAAGTGTATGCACAGGGACCACCAGCAAACTAGCCAGAACTTCGCAACAGAATAACCGCTGCTTTTGCAAGCATCCGACAGACAGACAAGAATGGTTCGCAAATGATAAATGAAATGGAAAAGAGAGCGCAAGCCTGCATCCGTTTTAGAGGCAGCAAAATGTTCCCCATGGGCGAAGTCCGGCGGAGTCAAATCTGGGGATATCGGCGGCCACTCTAAAACGATTAACAATCCGTGGATAATATGAAAAAAGTGATACAAGTTTTCAATCGGCCTTAACTCAGTCAATATGTGTCCTTTTGGGGGAAAAATTCGGTGTCGGAAATCTATTAACGAAATCCACATTTCAGATGTGTATTAATTAGTATGGTTTATTTTTTATTCTCTTCGTGAATAAGAGGGCGCTTTTAGGGTCATCTTTTGATTGTGACATCCGGTATAATCTGAAACCACCAGGATTTCGAACTGCAACAAACGAATCGTGTAGTGAGGAACGGAAAGGTCTTACTGACAACTTGTTCCAATATTAGTCGTTGCAAGGGGTGAGTGATTAAGTTATTTACCCAAAGGCACGGCTTTGGTCTCAGGCACTGATTTCGGCCAAACTACCGCTGTAGTCAGGTAGCCATGGTCCAACTTATGGCCTGACCGTAAAATTGAGTACGGACAAAATTTTTCTGCTGAAAATGATAGATAAGGGTGTTTATAATAGGAATCTGCCAGGTGCCATCTGGGCATCCTTGAGCATTTTGAGAAATCCAAGATGGCGTGGCCATAAATGATAATTATCCATTCAACCCTATATTATCAAACTATGGAGTTACTAGATATACTATAGGACCCAATGAACAAATGCATGGCACTTGTAACATTGAGTCATACTCCAAATTCAAAACGGAAGCCAAATCTAATCATTTTAAAATGTGCCATATAACAGCAAATACCTGCGATAAAAAATAAACATGAAGTACTTAGATTATGTTGTTAGACACAATAAATGTATTTCTGATACGTTTAAAGTTGTAACATGACGTCAATCAATATGGCAGCCAAAAACGTGAATACCTTCAAAAAATACTTGACACAAATGTCTAATATTACCTTCAAGTATAAATTATTGTGTCAATGAAACAATTAGAAATGTACCTATTATATGATCATAACCAAGTGATACCAGGTAATCCGGATAAATAAAAATGGGTCAAATTATAAATTGAGTGCAATATATGTGAAAAAATGTAATTCCTATGGTAATTTTGACAACTTTGCACCATATTAGTTTTAGTTCGATTTTGGCGCATTTAAAACAAATTGAAATTTATGTTGTACTTTGGTTAGGTTCTAATGGCATTGACACATTGATTTCGATTTGAAGGCTGTAATACTTATAAATTTGTGCCAAGTATTATTTGAAGATGTTCCCGTTTTGGCTGCCATATTGATTGACGTCATGTTACAATTTCAAAAGTATCAGAAATACATTTAATTGTGTCTAGCAACATAACCTAAGTACTTCTCGTCTATTTTTATCGCAGGTATTTGATGTATGTGGCATATTTTAAAATTATTGGATTTGGCTTCATTTTGAATTTCAAGTATGACTTAATGTTACAAGTGCCATGCATTTGTTCATTGGGTCCTATAGTATATCTTGTAACTCCATAGTTTGATAATATAGGGTTGAATAGATAATAATCATTTATGGCGACGCCATCTTGGATTTCTCAAAATGCTCAAGGATGCCCAGGTGGCACCCGAAAGATTCTTATTCTACACACCCTTATCTATCATTTTCAGCAAAAATATTGTGTCCATACTCAACTTTACGGTCACATAAAGGTTCTACCTGACTACTGTCTTGGTCGGCATCTTGATCATCCTTAAGCAGTAATGGGGAGAGTCTATGGATCCCCGGAACCCTCTTTTGCGTAAGCTTTTGCTGGTTTCAAAATCAGTTCCAACATCCATTTCAGTTCAGTCCAACAGTGTTTACAAAATTTTCTTCAACATAGTCTAAACCACATAAATACAAATGAAACCAAATGAAACCATTGGAAAGTCAATATCAGTAATAAAATAGTTGATTTTAAATTTAAATCCGAGAAATCCCAGCTCAAATCTTCGAAAAATTAATGACGTCATTGAATTTCCAATCATTACGTGACGCTGCTGTGGTTTTCATCCGTCCATGACCCAATTACGGTTTCATACGAAGGAGGTGGCTCCTCAGTGTCATTATCATCATTCCTAATTGTCTCCACTTTCTTAAAATTATTAGATGTATCTGCATAATTTGATCATAACTCGGCAAGTCTGTTAGATCTGCAGCCGCCATATGGGCTGGAAATTCAGGACTCTGTTCCCGAATTCTTGCATGCAAGTACTCAGCCGATAAACAACGTCTGCGCTGACGTCTTCGTTCGTTGCGATGTCTATGACAACATCGGCATAATACACAGAATACAGTACATATGGGAACGAACATTGTACTCATAAAAATCCTGCCAAAGAAAGAGGCATAGATCCCTGATGATTTACCTGTGAACGTTGAAATAGTTGAAAAGAAAGATAACGGTTATTATACTCATGGCAAAAATGTTATGGCGTTGAACATTCTTTGGTACAAAATAATGAAATTTCTATTTTCGCATAGCAGCAAATACGAAATTCAGCCTATGTTTTATATTGAAATATAAGCAAATCAAAATTGCCTTTTTTCTCTCTTTTAAGACATTTCTTTAGCCAAATACAAGGTAAGAAATATATTGAATGTCTATTCTACAGTGTGTCCCCCCAAAAACACCGCAACACTTGGTGTCAGCCGCATTAAGTTTTGAACAAAAACACATGATTACTTGTTCTTTGTTGTAATGTAAGATAGCACTGTTAGCTAACGTCCCTGAAAAAAATCATAGTGATAGAGTCAATAGTTTTTAAGACATGACCCCAAAAATCAAGTAACCCGCAAAATGAGGAGCTGGTAACCACAAGAATGGCAATGAAGAACAGAATGGCAAATACAATATTGATTGCAATCAACATTTACTTGCCCAATTTTCTTGCAGAATAAATTCTACTGGATGAAATAACTGCATTTACATAATTATTATTTAACTGATATTATGATAAAGCATTAATTTATCGGTGATAAAATACGTTTTAAGACGATATAAAACTATGACTAAGTCATAGACAACCTCCACATTACATAAATGATAAATGTGTTGGGCTGCAACTTGCTTGTTACTGAAAATAATGTTACATTCTCAACTTTATGAAAGTAAAACATGTTTCAACACAAAACTCAATAACAATATTAGTATATTCATTCTGTCATTAAATTTTGGGTTACGATAACTCTGTGTGCCGTCACAAAATGATGATGAATGATTAGCTCTAATCCAATGGTGCGAATTTGGACATACGACGATGATTTTGCTTTGTTTAGATTGTTGATCATACATCCCTAATTCCTCTTTTAAATAGTGTTAAAATGCATGTTTATTAGTTGTTATTTACAAATGGAAACAGTATCTAATCTCTGTTGCAGAACCTGTCTTAAAAAACGAAAATGGTGATTGGACTTAGAGATTCATATTGGTGGTTCTGGGCGCAAAACGTACAGTGCCGTATTTGTAGTTAATAGCGCCCTAATTTGGTTAAATGGGTCCTGCAGGTTACTTGATTTTCGGGATCATATCTTCAAAAATATTGACTCTACCTTTATGAAATTTTCAGGAACAGTCCCACCTTATCTTGCAACAAAGTAGTCACGTGCTTTTGTTCAAAACTTCATGGCGCCTGTCACCAAGTCTTGCGGTGTTTTTGGATACAAGGTATATAAAATTACTATTATGACACAATATTTGGGTGCCACAACATCTCTCGTTGCACCTTTAAAATTAGCACTCACCCTTTCTTTCCGTATTACATTGGACTCCTGCTAATGCAGGACAACGCTCCTCACTCCATGACAAATACGCGCACTCGGACAACGATTCTTCGTCTCCCTGGCAAGCCAGCCCGTGTAGGTAAGACTCACTCGAATGTTTCCCATACCTAAATTAACATAATGGCGAAAACACTACATGAGCGTACTCATTAGTAATGAAACTTCAATGTCTACTATGCCAGCTCACGGCAGATTATTTTACAAGTCATCCTAGTTAAAGGGATCCTACGAGATGTTGACAATTTAACGTACTCCACTATTTCTATACTTTGTATATTTGTGTACGTTTTGGCTACTTAACTACCTAGTAATGTGCCTGTTCCGATTTGAGCGTGATCTTGAGAGAGCAAGGTTGTCGGTAATCAAACTTGTGGTTTTGATGATTACCGCGATAAAGCATGATTACATCTGGTAATATATGGCACATAAAAAGGGCATTTTGCAATGAATCTGTAGAGAAAATTTGCAAGCTAAACTTTTAGGACGAACATGATAATAATATGCAATTCACTTCCTCATCAATTGTAGCCTTGACAACATTTGCCTTTTACTGCTATATCACGAGACCTATTTTCATATTAACAACAAATGTAATGGCACTGGTATTAAACAATCAAAACGTAATGACTCTGCTGCCCTACTTACACATGCTATACAATAATGATAAGCCCCAACAATTTCGTTTTTAAATTAATATCACCTTTTTGTACGGTATTGTTTTTTCGCATGATAAAATAGCTGTTTGATTAATTAAATGTAGATAAACTTTAAATAAAGGGCACTCGTCTTTTTGAATATCACAAGTAAGATATTAACATAGCTTCAATGACCTGAAAGTCATTTACTCAGCAGTAGCTGTTCACCGACAATGACACCACAGATTAAACGCTTTTTTCTTGGACTTTTCTGGCCTTTAAAAATTTTACAAATCAAACAATATTCCACGAATATCCATTAATTTGCATTGAAACGAAGGTATTAAGGAATCCTATCCTGTTATTTCTTTTATTCTTCATTGAAATACTTTAAACATTGGCTTGACTCTATTTGCAAGTCAGTTATCTGTTAATATACACGTACACGAATTTACAACCTGGCAATGCATATTCCAAATACTAAACCCTTTTGTTGTGGTGCATTGTAGCAGCGTAAAAGGTATTAAATCGTTAAAATATTACTAGACTTATGTTCAATCCAACCTGTATTATTTTAATAGCATATCTTGTCGATTTCCTGAGGTTCGCCATTTGTTAATGCACAATAGTTCGGCGGCTTTATTACTATCTGATGCACTAAAATTAAAGGGCATGGTATGATTGCTATATCACCCCAGAACCTTATACTTTACTGGAAGTGGTCAAAAATGCTGGGTGGTATCAGAAGAAAATCTACTATTTTTCTAAGATTTTACAACCCTTTAAAATATTACGGCTAAGAATGTTTGGTTTGGTCGACCAATATTAATCTACAAGTATTCTATAGGAATTACAAAATCACGTGTTCTGTGTAAATCGAATTGGATGTTTCCATAGGCGGATTCCCATGGCATTTGCACTAATTATAGATAAGGAGCAAGTGGCGTAACAGGCCTATCCGCTCTTAGGGGGCAAATTCCCCGTCGTTTGTAATTTTCCCTCTCAGGGGTGGGGTGTAAAAGGCCAATTTTTCCCGTCAGAAGAGCTAAAAACGTCGGATTTAGCATGATTTTGGGTTGCAAATTTTTCCCCTGCCCCCCCCCCCCCTGTTTACGTAGGCACTGATAAGGAGATAAATCCCTTGGTGAAGGTGAAATACTTAGGTTAGTAGTTTTTTAATAAGTTGAAGTGTATCTGCTTGCACAACCTTTATTGGCGCACCCGGTACATATGGTTTAATTGTTTGTTTCATACAAGGATGTAAATACCATTATCCTGAACTGAACTTTCTTTATATTTCTTAATACGTCCCAAAACTCACTTGATTTCAGGCCGCCCTGTAGTACGAATGGACACCACTGAAACCCCTGCACAAGGCATCCTGCATAATACTTCACCAGTCCTTAAGTGTCATTTTTCATCATCACATAAGAATCCTTGATGGATAATATTTGAGTTATTCTGACATGGTAACTTGATTACCCAGAATACACATATCCTCCAATATGTTGATGTCTGTAAGAGAAAACGAAAATCATGAATTCAAATATTACCACACACGGTGAATGCATACATAGTTTTAAATTAGGGAATAAATGTAATAATCTAAATACTCCCCAAAGCTTCCACACTCCACAATACATCCTGTACGCTCGCACCACATTTGACCATGTTTACGCACCCTAACAAATCACGCACAGACGAGACTGGTAATAAGCTCCATACTGAGGATAATTAATTACTGGTTAAAGATACGTATCCGACTTGCACTTAAATACCATACCGCCTTTTAGCCCTGAACCCGTAGATAATGTTAAACATGGTGAATTATGATAGAACAGGTATGAAATTGTGGTCAATATATTCAACAAACAACAGTTACCTATGGGGAAGCCCAGTCTGACCGAGGTATCCTGTCACGATCATGCCAAAGCGCAGATTCACAAAATGATGGCGTTAATTTTCAACATCGAGGAAGACGGAAGTTGGAATACAATTCACTATTTTGTTCCATGCTATCGTTTGTTCTCTGCACAGGAATTGGCAGAAGCGTGTACATCTTTTAAATCCATAAACACAACATATTGTTTTTATAGATCCAGTCCAAATATTATATGGTTTCTATTTCTATCACCAGCATAATGTGGAGAGCTATATTGTATCATATTGAATATGCCACGCGATTGTTAACGATAGCGGATATTTTTTGCGCTCATATTTTCTGCTTCCTGAGCTGAAACAATATCAAGTCATGGTGTAAAGGCACTTGTAGTATTGCACGAGAAGCAGCCATTTTGCACGGCTGTGTACAATTTGAATCAATTCATATGAAAACAAGCTCACGGTCGAAGTGTGTGCGCTCAACCTTGATGAATTTACTATGAGGGCGTTTGCAGTTAAATGCGCCAGTATGTTGTTGCTTATGTCCACGCGTTGCTTATGTCCATGACTAATTTACATTATTAGTAGTTTGTTAAAGGGGGATGGCCCGATTTAAGGATATGAAGTTTTCATCTTGATAGATTGGCCTTCACTCCAAAACCCCATATGTAAAATTTCGCGCCAACATTTCAATCCATTGTTATGTGGAGAGCTAAAAATTTGTGTTGTAAGCCCCATAGAGTCCCGGGGGGGGGGGGTTGCTCAGTGGAAAAGGGTAGGTACATATGTGCCGCCGATATGGGTCACATTTTCACCCCTTACTATAACAATGGGTCATTTTTCTCACCATGCTACTATATTGATGGGTCATTTTTTGAGGTTATTGCTACTATATTAATGGGTCTATTTTTATATATTTGGTCTCAATTTACTATGAAAATGAGTCAATTTTTCTGATTTTGCGGTAAAATCACAATGAAAATGGTTGATTTTTCCGATTTTCGGAAAAGTTACTATGAAAATGAGCCGATTTTGCTAAGATTACTATGAAAATGGTGCGAAATTCCAAAGCCAACTATAGAAATGGGTCGAAATTTCGGAACCAACTATATAAATGGGTCATATTTTTGTACAAATTGATCACTATAAACATGGTCGAATTTTTTACCCGGCGGACGCACACCTGTACCCAATTTTGGGTCGAGTACCCCCCCGGGCATAGAGTACTGTGTAAAATTAATATTGGTTGACCAAAATGGGGCACATTTTCGCTCATAACTACCAAATCAAACATCCTTTGGCTCTAAGATTTCACAGGGTAAATGAGAAAAAATAGTAGCTTTCTTCTGATACCAAAATGTTAACCACTTCCGGTAAAATCTGGGGTTTCTGGGGACGAGGCTATTAGCGATCGGGCCATGGACCTTTAAACGGTCAAATCTTTACTAGACAGCCTTTGGGATGTTATTATGTGAGCTCTCTCATGAAGGCTAAAACCCAATGAGAGTAGTTTGTCCCAGTAAATTGTCTTTATCATACGCCTGAGAGGCACGTATACATAAAAAATGGATATGGGTGTATAAGGCTGGTGCTTCAAAACCCAGTGGCATAGGGGTCTTCAATTTGGTGAGAGACAGCCAAATTGCACCAAAATAAGGGTTTTTCGAGTGAAAAATTTGCAAACTTTTCAACAACAAAAAAAGTCTTTGGGTGAAAATTTTCAAAATTTCCACTAATCCGCCAATCACTGAATAATAGATCTAGGTGCAAAACCTGTGCTCATGTTCTTCACGCAACTGAAATTACTGGCTCTAATGGGTCTGTGACCACATAACGTCAGCATTTACCTGCACTCAAAGAACTTAATCTACGCCGATGTCTGCCAGTATTGTCAGTATATGTATACATATTGGAGAGACAAAACCTTTAGAGCAGGAGCAGAATATCATAGGGGCTCATTTAAGGATTCGTACCCCTTACTACAGAAAAGGTTTAACACCTGTGGTAGTATGTATGGCCCCTCTACATCAATGCTAGGTAGTTAGTACTCTCAAAATTGATGTATCACTTTTTCAATAGGGGTCAATTTAAGTTTACAAAGGGGTCAAACTTTTAAAATGCCCCAATCATGTTGAAATGTATGCCATATTGTCCATCTAATCATAAGGATTCAAAAAAATATATAGTTTGTAGCACCACAGTTTGAGAGTACTAACTGCCTAGCTTTGATATAGAGGGTCCATACTAACTACCAAAGGTGTCAAACCTTTTCTGTAGTGAGGGGTAAACGATGATGTTTGACCTGGGGTCCTTGCTCCTCCTCTACTTCTCTTGTCCACTTCTATGAACAGTTGAGATCAATTAGATTTAATCTAATTGATCACGTAGATGAACACTAAGATTGCCGGAATTTTATCCACTTCCGGTAATTCTGACAAGGATCGCCATTGTGCTGAACAAAATCACATCGCTATAGACTGAAAACTCTTCGCCTTCACGGCATGCACATTCGCTTTGACATCATGAAAAGCAATTGGATCAACATTTGACTCAGTTGTCAACTTTTTTATCAATTCAAATCATGATTGGACAAACTTATAGAGTGCGCTGGAGGCCAATAGAGGGCGCTGCATTTTTTGCACTTTATAAGAAATTGTTTAGGACTACATATACGGTATATATTCCACTTCATGCTTTGGAAAACGCGCAGAATACTGCCTATTATGTGTGCTTAGGAACTGGGCCATAAGTTCATTGTTCATAGTTGAGATCTAGCCAACGCCCTAAATGTAAAAGAGTTAAAGTCACTCTCAAAGAGCTGTGATCTAATTTAGAGTAGAATGTACTCAAAACCACTCTAATCGAGTGCCTAATTTAGAGTGCACACTGTTTAAAATTTCCGTAAATTAAGAACACAGATTTTCATTTTCCGTAAATTTACGGATAATCTGTTTTAGAAAACAATAAGAATAAAAAACAAAAACATCCAAAATGTTAATTTACGGAAATATTTCAAAAATTTCTGGCAGCAATATTTCGGGACTTTTTTTTCGTTCCGTAATTTAAATTACGGAAAAATTCTGTAAAATACACATTTTTTTCCATAATATGAGACAAATTTCTGTAAAATACTGTCAAAGTTCCGTTAATATGACAGAAAATCTGTTAAATTTACCCTAAAAAAGTCTGGAAATTCTGCTGCCAGAAATTTCCGTAAATTTACGGAAAATTTTCTAACAGTGCACTCTAAATTAGGCTGTGTCACTAGACAGCTCTTTGAAGGTGACTTTCACTCTTTAACATTTATAAAACATGGAAAATCCCGAAGGAAGGGCGAAGTTCTCAGTTGAGATCTCAACTTTTCACAAGGATCAATCGCTGTCGTGTTTACCAATGGTCAGTCTCATATATAATATTATTACATATACACTCACCTTTAATAGGCAAGGGAATTCACACTGGTCGATAACATGTGTATTTTGCTTCGCAGTCCATCGTTTCCATTGAGAATGGATTGTATTACACGCTTGTTTTACCTAATCAACCATTATATCAATATTAAATTTCGTTTCAAATGATGATCTGCTGTCTGCTACAATACACAGAGCTATCCCTAAAATAATTTTTAAAAAATCACGTTTTAGGCTATTGTGAGTTATTTCTTGTTCCAAAACTACTGCCTTTATTATTGCTAGTACTATTTGGTATTTTACAGTTATGTTTTCCGGACGAATCATCTTTAATTTAATTATCTGTGTTAGGTTTTGAACGCTATCGAATTTCAAATTCTTAATAGTATCTCTATATTTTTGATAACATTAGTTAATTTAAACATATTATTTTAAAAAAAAAAAAAAGTGTTTACATTAACAAGAGAAGAATTACTCTTGCCCTAATGTGTTTTCATATTTTAGAGACCTCTCTGTGTGAAACTCTTTGCTATAACATAGCGGGGATTTTCCCAGGGACATTTTCCAGTTATGGTGTAGACAGGATTGCAAAAAGGGAATTCCAAGTATATTTGCTTATCAGCAGGGGCGGATCCAGGATTTGAAAAAAGCAAAAAGGACAAGGGGGTCCTGGGTCTCTGTCCCCTGCCCCTCCCGGGGGAGCTGAAGGCTGAATCTTGTCCAAAAGCTTCCAAATGGGCTGATTTTGCAAGATTTTGCAGAATTCCGGAAGGCGCGCGCCCCCTCCCGCCCCTTCCCGTGGATCCCGCGCTGAATCGTATGCTTTCCTATTGGAAAATCTTAGAATGTGACGTAATATAGCCTATTATTAGATTATAGGTGGCTTTACTTCTAGTGTTGGAAAGACTTAGCATGCGAAGAGAAATTTGCTACCTTTTTAAATCTCAGATTTGGTAGATTGAATAGTTTGTCTGCCCGGGCATGAGCAATTAGGAAAAATTACAACTAAACCCATTTGTGTGCGCATTACTGGGCATTTGCCGATATTTCACATAAAACATGTGTCCCTAACAAAATATGAAAAATTCTGATTTCGGCATAATGAATAGCGTTCTACCAAAAATATTCCCCCTGTGAAAAGGATTAATTAAGCTTGATAATTATTGTTGGTACAAAACCACTGTGAATTTATAATTTGCTTAGAAGCAAATACTTAAATTCCAGTCTTAGGTTTTATACGTGAAATTAAGCAAATCAAAAATCGCCTTTTTCACTTTCAAAGGCATTTCTGTAGCCAAATACCCCAAAAGTAAGATATGACAAACATGGGATTTTTTTAATTATTGGACAAAATAAGTCCTTTGAACTTTGATTTTGCAATTGATCTCGCAAAAAATTCAGGGAACTGTGATAAACAACTTAAAAATGGTCTTGTCATGTGTGCACCATAAACCCAGTTGAAGAAACAAAGAGAGGAGAGGATGAGGGGGAATACTATAGAGAAGGAATATTGTGGGGGTGTGTGTGTGGTATGTTAATGGTGGTTGTAGTGTGTGTATGCCTGGCAGCATGTGTATGTTGTGACAGATGTTTTGACGTGGGGATAGTTGCATATAACGTACGCCTTACTCATTGTTCGGGCCTGTGATGGGGGGGGGGGGTTATTATTTTATGTCTGGTCCTGAGGGAATTGGCATGGTTTACCAAATTTTTTTTTAAATATGTCAAATTAGTATCACCCACGGCTCATAGTGGGGGGGGGGGGGGGGGGGGGGGGGGGGGTGGGGTGGGGGGGGGGGGTGTTATTTTTTTTTTTTTTTAAAAAAGTGGGGGGGGGGGCTTGGGGGGGGGTGGGGGCGGGGGGGGGGGGGGGTAGGGGGGGGGACACGGACTTCCCCCCCCCCCCCCCCCCCGATTTGGGCAGTGGGGATTTCCAAACGGTAATTTGGAGAACTGTAACATGCATTTACTATGGCAGTCGTCTCAGTTATATAACAAAAATCTCCTCTCACCCTAGTTTCCCGAATACCCATCTTAGTAAATCATTGATTAATTTTGGAATAAAATTTTGAATTCGCTGTGCTGTACGTTGGCATGTCCCTACCCCCCCCCCTTGAGTCTATTCCAAGCCATAAACGTAAAGGGGGCGCACCACCTACTAGTTCCGGCAAATTACGGCGTAAAATAAGTAATCCTTTTTAAGCTTTTTAAAAAACAATGCGCCAAGATGTTTTAGGCGATATCTTGTTCAACGATTTGGGAATTAGAAGTAAAAATTAGTGTCAATGAAAGCTGTGATTTCTGCATTGATAGAAATAATAGGAAAAAAAGCGGTGCAGATTGGATTTTTACAAACCAAAATCGTAGGGAAAAACTACTGCCTTTCACTCAGGGTGTGTATCGCAGTGTGCTTCTTTGAGATTTTTGGCATGAAATTATGCTCCAGGAAGCATATGGGCCAGGGGTCTATTCATCACTTCGTCTAATTCCATTTTCGCTAATTAACAACTGGTCTAAAACCATTTCATCTAAAAATTCAAGATGGGTCTAGTGCCACTTAGGGCTAATAACCACTTGTCTATTGTCCATTGGTCTAATAACAGATGGGTCTAATTGCCATTGTGTAAAACCATTTCGACTAATATAATAGGTCTAATTTCCAATTCGTCTAATATCATTGGTCTACACCCATTTAGTTAATAACCAGTTGGTCTAATACCATTTTGCCTAAACCCATTTGTCTAAAAAACCCATTTGTCTAATGAGCAGTGGGTCTAATTACCATTTAGTCTCAACCATTTGTCTAAAACCATTTCGTCTAATAATCAGTTGGTCTAATTCCATTTAGTCTAACCCATTTTGTCTAAACCCATTTCGTCTAATGACAAGTTGGTCTAATAACCATTTAGTCAAACACATTTTGCCTAACCATTTCGTCTAATGATCAGTGGCTAATTCCCATGAGCCCCCCCCCCCCCTCTTAACCCTCTTTTGTCTAAAACCATTTCGGCTAATCATCAGTTGGTCTAATTACCATTTAGTCTAAACCCATTTGTCTAAACCCATTTCGTCTAATGACCGGTTGGTCTAACTTAAACCATTAGTCTAAACCATTTGCCTAACCCCATTTCGTTAATGACAGTTGGATCTAATAACCATTTAGTCTAACGCCAAAAAGAAGGAAATATGGGCCGTTCAAAAAAAAAAAAACAATTTGAGGAAGATAATCATCAATCTTTCTGCACTACACACGGTGCCCAACTTAAAGAGGTGGGACTTCAAGTACATGGGTCCTATGTTGCCCACAGGAAGACCTTCATGTCACGAAAAAGGACAGCTTGAAATGAATGATAAAACTACACCACTTATGGAATCTGTATCTCCAAATACCGCAGCTGAACTTTTTTTTAAAGCGTGTATAGATAGTATCCTGTATAGGGAGAGTGACAAAAACACACCCTGGCTGAGCACATGTCCAAAGCGGTGTCCATCTCCAAAGGATTAGTTTCTAAATCCGAAGATGGGTGGACTAATTAGTCTTTATAGGAAATTGATGCTCCTGACCAGAGCAAGAGGGGAATATCGTCCCTTAGGGATAAGTGTCCATGTCCACCATGGCCTGACAAGTATTTAGGAATTAGTATCCAATTCATAGGTGAACTATAAGTATGAGGAACTAATGTCCAGGTTCAAGGGAGAATATCGATCCTTAGGAGTTAGTCAGCGACGAGGACGGGACTATTAGTCCGCTAGGAAAACTATTGCCCATGTTGTAGTGTGACAGGCCCCCAAGATAGCAATGATTTATTTCACTTTGAGTAAGACTAAGTCATAAAACTTAGCCACATAAAATATGGAAATTAGTCTAAGTAATACAATCTGGATTTACCTGGTTTGTGTGCATATCTGGAGTGGCAAAAACAATAGAATAAAACAGAAAAACCGGAGAAGAGAGCGTCTAGAACTTAGTGATTCATTAGAAGGCAAGGGAAAATTCTGGATGAAGGATGAGTGGCGCCCTGCTTGCATTGAACTGTTGTCGCCATAGGTGGGACATGAACTAATAGGCGCGCCCTAGTGTATCTACAGGCAGATATGCCGTGTGCATGAGGGTGATGGACCTAGTTGCTGTAATGGACTATATTTAGCACATTATCATAATAGAGAGGAACAGATCCTTCTAGTATTGTTTGAGAGGATATATTAAGCTACTGGTGAGAGAAGATGAGTCAGAGTATGACAACCTCATTACTCCAAGGGGAGTATTACAACATCTTACTCCAAGTATTAGCAGGAGATAGTGACACTAGTTGCATTCAAGTTGGACAGCGACAAGTAATCGCAGTTAAATAGAGTCTTCGGTAGTGGACATTGTCATAGTAGTATCAGCTCCAGTAGTGTGTCCGATTGTGTAGCCGGATTCGGTTTTTATATTCGTGGCCTCTGAGTTAGTCAAGGATAAACAAGCTACAGAACTTTTGGACTTTATAGTTAGTCGACTCCGAAGCATCGGGAGTCATTAGGAGCTGGTTTTCTTCAAGAAGGACAAGTCGTCCGTGGACACGTCCCGCTATTGGAAATTGAAATTGCGCTGGAAATATTCGAAAGGAGGCTTGCCAAAGTTCGCACCTTTAAGTAATCTTGCTGCAGCCGCGTCGCGGCACACACCAGGTAGTAAGTTTACTAGTTCATTAATTACCAACTTTTATTATAGATTGATCTTTGATTATTGATACCGAATCGATGTGCATGAGAATGATTTAAACACACAATTGAAATAAATACTTTGTTTTAAAAAGTTGTAATCAAGTCCACAGTGTACTTGTCTAGTTATTCGGAGTTTGAATCCGTAGTTTTGAGGTGGTTTTGGCCTGGGTCAAGGTGACCGTAACAAAATTGGGGGGCTCGAGTCCGG
>JAMKCH010017409.1:0-24158 GCA_023653785.1 Ophioderma brevispina
AGTAATTTCAGTATCTCAAATGTGGGCAGAAAATCATAACTTGGGCGGTTACAGGACATAACATCGATTTCATACGCCTTCTATGGACACTCATCCATATCTGGCCAATTTAGACATTTTTTAGCAATTTAAAAGTGGGTGACCCCAATAATGGTCCAATTTGGTTCATATTGATGTTTTCTTCTTCGCATGAAAAAAATAATCAAATCAGATTACAGATCTGGAGTTATATTGGTCCAGCTGTAGAAGCATAAAGTAGATACCAAATTGGCTCATACATGTACATGTATGACTGTGTATGGAATGAGCTGTTGTGGTCACCACTGGGGATGTTTTCTTCACAGTAATGAAACATTTCCAGGGCCATAGGTCTATAGTAAATTTCACGGGGTTTTACTTTAATGAGAAAAATAGAACTTCTGCCAATGCCAAAATCTCAATTTTGATGGAACTTAGAGACATACTATTTCAACTGCAGTATGTCCGGCTATTTCAACAGAATCTACTTGACAATTTCATGTTTTATCACTCATACACACGCACACGTATGTGCGCACACATGCATTTGGCACTTGCACACTCACACACACTTCTCACGTACACACGCGTGATAGGGAAGCAAATCACGTTGTGCTTTTATAAGTCAGAGCATTATGACTGAAACTCACCCAAATCTAGAGAAAGACGTACGCACTTGTGTAATATAACATGTCCAAATTAACTTTTTCCATTTTACCTTGCAGGGCAAGAACATGACACTAAAATATGGAGAGGTAAACCACGCTCGTCGGCACCGACACAAGAAGAGATAGACGACTGTACCTCAGTAGACGTCGCTTCCCTCCTGCTGTCCGCAGCACGACAGCGCCGATCGGCAGAAACCTGAACGGCTGGTACTAATCGGCGTGTTACACATCTGGGCTGTGTGGCCCATTGCAAATGCAGGGGACTATGGGGGCTACTATTGCCCGTGTCACGGGTCACATTATGATGCATCGGGTAGAATCCGCAAGGCCCAGCACCCCTCAATCTAGAAGTACCTGAGCACACTTTTGTTGGCAGAGATTTACATTGGTTGGGAAATGAGACTGAATTTTTGAATGTATTTTGGCATGTTACCAAATCTATGATATTTTACTACAAGCTCTTTTGACTATTATCCAAATTAATTATAAAAAGGAAGTTATTAAGTATGTTCACTATAGAATATCTAATCTGAAATATCCATAGATTTGGGTGTATTTTAAAAATAGGATGACATTCTGTTATTTTCTTGATATCCTAAATGATCATGACAAATTCTTGAACCCCTGATAACTTTGCACAAGATAGTGATGCCAATTAAAAGTTAATCCGTTTTTTAAACTCCTTACAGTAGATTGTGTATCATACAACATGTTTCATTTGTTTTTTTGAATGGAATCAGTGTTCTGCTAGCCTGTACTATTTTAGCATTTACCCACAACACCATGAATCCTACAAAATCCCACAGCCGCACTGAGAATAATTCTTCCATACAAATTTGATCTACTCTGGAAGAAGAATCAAACAAACAATGAGGTGCTAGGAGCACAAAATACACCTTTAATCCAGAACGCTACAAAAAAATACAGACTCGAGTCCCTTGGTCTCTTTTAGTCTACCTATAGCTACAAAAGGCTATGGAGAAATATCCTTGTTATTGAGCATGAATGTCTGACTTATAATACTCGACCACACAGGTCAAGAGTGGTCAGTTCCTTTAAAATCCAAGTTCAATGAAATTTGCCTTCGGTGGATGGGACATATGCTACAGAGTGTATCGTAGCCTTAAAATTTTAACTGAAACTTGGGTGTGCAGAGGCCAAAATAATAGGCGACAATCGCTTTGTCTACTGTGTAAAGGCACTATATAAATCTCATTATTATTATATAAAAGGCTACAATGGAAGAGGGGGGTGAAGCGTCTGTAGTCCATGAACACCACAATAGCCCCACCACAATGTGGAGACCCGTTTTGCATTCGTTTGTATGGTTAGGTTTGTGTCCTAGCTCAAAAGAACTCATCGGTCCCGGTGACTTCAATGGACATTTCGTATCCACAGCCTCGTCCCCTCACTTGCTCAAAAAGTTGAGATTTTCATATCATCTGAACCGCAACATTAGTAACCATGTTTGGCCATCTTACGTGCAAATTCGTTTGTGTGTGTAAGAAATTTTTCGATTTTGTATTTTCTGTCCGTAAACGGACAAATTATAGTACCGTGGCTATGGGACTGTGGGAACTAGCAATTTGCTCATACCCCAAAACCGCAAAGTCGGGATCACTAAAAACTTGTAAATAAGCCTTTCTCAATTATAGTGACAATGAATAAAACATAATGTGCTGGAATCACGAAATGCGCCTTTAGACTAGGACATGCAAAACATCACTGTTTTGTTGCCCTAGAAAATCAAATAAAACACATTATACAAAAAATTTTTTATATTTTTCCTCTCAAAGTTGAACAGAAACCAAAACACCCCAACTAGGATTTTTGACCACATTTTGCACACTTTTTTGTCGGTTTGGTGAAGTCACCCAACATATTTTATCTACCTCTGTTAAGTTGGTTTGTGCACTTACTGCACATGCCTAACTTTGCCAAACAGGACATTTCTCAAATTCCAATAGTTGTCTTTCTAAGCAACACATTTAGCTTCCCTTGCTAAGGAAATTGTTTTTATATCAAGAACCTTGCCAGGTTCAGCAACAGATGTGTGAAATATACACTTGTGGGGCAACAGAGTAAGAAAGAGTATCAAAGTCCATTAATTTCTAGTTTTGTCAATTGCTGGTCTTACCGGACTTTACCAAACGATGCCCCTTCTCCTTTCAAAGTGTGTAATGCCCTCATTAATGCATGGTTTTCCTTTACCCAAGTTAGTTTGAAAAAATAACTAACAAACGTGTGCCATGTACAATAATTTATCACATTCCAAAGATAGAGTTATGGTCATTTATCATTGGTTGTGTGAAAATGACAAATTCACTGAGGGAGGTAAATAAGGTATAGTTTTTACTCTATGGACATAACTTAATGAATTTATCAGATAAAATGTCCCGGATGTAAGGAGAACTGTATGCCCAATATATTGTAAATGCAGTCAGTATGGGGTCAGACCATTTCTCCTTTATACATCCAGTCATTTCTTACCCATTGTAGTCATTACGGGGTGCTGTCTGCACAAGTAAGTTTATATCAGGGGTTTAGATTGAAGTGCGATGTTCTTCTTCCCTCCATGTTATCAATCATGGTGTGGGAGCAGATTTGAGAGAATGAAATTACATCCTGTATTTTTACTATAGTTCACGCAGCTGCATGATGGTATATTAATGGTGATTAAATATTGATTGTCAGTTGAAGATGGTAGTGTTTCTAGAGTATTTTTGTGTGGTCGCAAGGGGCACAGTCAGGATTGCTTTGGTAGCGTGATCTGGCTGTGGTAAAAAAATTTGACCAAATACCAGCGGCTAGGGCGACATGTAACCCCAACTTGCCTTGTACAATCGCAGTCCAGCCGATGCTGAAGTTTCCATCAAAATCTCCAAGGCTAAAAAATAGATTAAATTTTGCGTCAGAATTGGGAATCGAGCCGCCTCGACCTTTAGATGACAAGACGAGTGCCTTTAAAAAATACCTCACGCCACGCCAACTTTTTTGTAATACTTAAAAATAAATACATTAACGGAATAAACACACACATACCTGAAAGACAAAACAGCACATTTTTTGACGAGCACCCCTAGTTTTCGGATATTTTTCAATTTTGCAACAGTTGCATTGGTAATTGGCTAGTAAACTACCTGTGAATGGTAGATCAACATTCTCTGTGTCCCAATTTTGTAGTTGGAATAATTAATATCGGAGATTTCTGATATAATTCAATGCTGTTGGACCGTCCTTCCATACAAAATAGCTAACTAGTGCCATGTACGTGGTTTACGCTCATCCATTAGTTGTTCCTTGGTTCAGGCAAGTCAATTTAGAGGTCTTTTCGTGAGGTGGTATTATTTTCACGACTATTTGTGGCATTCACTCCACCATTAATTACAATCAAGGATCCCAATTCTAATTACAAATCGCTTCTTTTCTACCAAATACGCATTTTTGTGCATTACCACTCCAGGTATAGTTTTTTTTAGACAATTGTTACCAACACAACTGTGCCAAAATCTCAATTTTGAAAATTGGGGGTGCTCGTCAAAAATGTGCTGTTATTGCTTTAATCTTCTTGATTTGACACGGTTACCTGGTCAGCCCGATAGCCGTCTTCTCCCAAAGTTCACCGCTAACATAATTGCCCCACTGTGTCTACATCCTAGGTGTGCAAATATTCATGACATTTTGATAAAGTTTCCTTGGGTAGTGACCCACATGTTGGTGACCTCATTGTTTTTGCCGTTGAAAAACTTGACGTATGTGTTTGGTAAATGCAGTCTTTCTGGCGTTAATAGCCTGTTCAGGTCCAGTGATTGTTTTAGACAAGCCAGCACCGTAGTTCATGGGCGAGGCAATTTAAACCATCTTGATTTAATGGGTACACACTACACCCATTGGATTTCATGCTTTTTTTCCGCAGGGAATAAATGTGTGATAACGGAATTAAAGCGTGTAATCCAATGGTTACACTGAGGTCCTGTTTCGTTTCGTTGAATATAATGAGCCATTTATATGGAATTACATCGGCCATCTTGACGAGGATTAATGTTGATACGTCATGTAGCATATCACAAAATTGTTGTCAGATCAAAAGCTCTAGGTAATCGTTGTCTTGCTATTAAAATTTAAAAGCAGCTATCTGTGGTGTCCACTTCCGTAGTCACTTAGAGGAATGTATGTAACAAAAATCTAAATTCTTTTTATTGCATTTTTATCAACATAGGAATGAATAAAAATCAAACAATTACGCATCTTTTAGAGGCGTATTTTATACATTTTAAGACTAAAGGTGCTTTCGTGATCTTAGCACATTTAATTTTTTACGATTCATTAGATATCCAAAAGGTTATTTCCAAAATTTCAGTCGATTCTGATGTTGCGTTTAGATTATATGAGAGACTTAGCTGTATTGCGCTGTCCCATAGGCCACTGTGTTGCAATTTCTGTCTGTTTACAGACAGAAAGTACAAAACTATTAATTTCTTCTAGAGTAGATCAAATTTGCACGCAAGATTAGGCACACATACAATACTTGGGTCAGCGGTTCAAATGATATCAATTTCTTTGAGGTAAATCAGGGTACGAGGCTGTGGATCACGAAATGCCCCTTTAATCAGACTAATTCATACTGCGTACAGAAATGAATGTAGCCGATTGCATTTTGATACCACTGACTGATGATACAAAATTACCTATAGCGCTCTTGGTCAGATATTAATGCTGCTGGGTTATGTAATGACATTTATTCCTCATGATCAATGATTTTGTATTGAAAATAAACTCCGATCTGGTAAGAAGCTGTCTATGGTCTAGTGAATAAGTATAGGACCTGCAAACTTGAGGCAAGTGGTTGTTCGATTGCCTTGCTGGAGATTTACTTTAGTTCCTTAGCATTTACAGTCGGCACAAAAAGGTCTCGGCATGTGTTTTTTTCTATCAACTTGGGCCAAAGATGAATAATTTTGAAAGCTTTCAAAATATACAGTTGGTTTCCCTATGTCTGTGCTTTTTGACCTGAATGAGTAGTCCAAATTGCAATATTGGTTTATTGTCTCATAGTAACTGCAAAGCCCCTTTTGGTTAGGGGCATTCTATCTCAGCCACTTTTAAATGCTTTTTTTGTTTACAAGCAAGGTGTTTACATGAAAGAGCAAGACCAAGGCACAAAATTATATTTTGAAGAAGGACTTTCCCCAACTTAAAGGACGTAACTGATTCGAAAAACCTGCCGAGCTAAAAACTTTTTGAAGTCAAAAAAGATCAGTACTCAGCTAGCTTACAATGAGAGTAAGCAAGACTATCTCCTCCACAGCGAACTATACAGGGAATTATGGCCCAATGCTTCTGATATGGCCATACTCCAAACCGGTTAGTTTGGCTCTGGCTTCAAGTTTATTTCCACACTTTGCTGATTGTAAATGCTGTTTCTTTCTCAGATTTTCAAAGTGTTGGACAGATTGGGAATTTTTGTAGTGAATCTAAAACTGCTTAGGGTTACCAGCTGGTTTCCATATCGGTGGATTGTGCAGCCTAAATTGTCAATTCCAAAACAGCATTTTCTGAACTAAAAGCTTTTTGTAAAGACAAATTGGCATAATTACTTCATCCCCTCCTTCGCACCTACTGTCAATTTGTAAGGGTAAAAATTACTTAAGCCGACAAATTGATTACAACACTAATACAACTTACGGCGATATGCATTTTTTGGTATCGTATAACCCGTTTTTATTATACGCTTATGTTTTTCCGCCCATAGTCTACACACTATTACAAACTGTACATACACCCAACAGCTGCATTGAGCACTGTTTTTATTTCACAGTGAAACATTATCTTTAAAGGTCCCAAGCAATGCAACTATATTGATGTGGTTTTGTGTCAAGCTACAAGGAGGGACCAGAAAGTATTCATATTTGGTTGGTGATGACATCATTTCGAGGGTTGACAAACAGAGAGGACGAACTTAGTGGAGGAAGCCAGTGACCCCCGGTCCAAACGATCACATCGTTACCCCCCCACTACAGAAAATGTTTAACACCCTTTGGTATTTAGTATGGACCCTCTATATCAACCTAGGGTAGGTAGTACTCTCAAATGTGTGTCACTTTTTCAATAGGGGCCAATTTTAAGTTTACACACAAGGGGTCAAACTTTTAAATGCCCTCCAATCATGGTTGAAATGTATTGTCCTATTTGCCCATCTAGTCTAAGGATTCCAAAAATGTATAGTTTGTACCAACTATACATGGTTTTGACATTTTAATAGGGTAAAAATTGCTAAAATGGTAAAAAAGGTCATTTCTATTGTAAAACAGGGGTCAAAATCGGAAGTTGCCCCAATTTTGTTGAAAATGTTAGAAGTTGTTTCATCTAGCTATGAGTCAAAATAAGGAATAGTGTTGTCATCTGCGATGCATAGTTACCATGTTATGGCACAAATTAGGTCATAGGTCAACTTACCCAATTGGTGTTGACCTTCTTTGACCCTATATCTCCGTAGTACGCATGTTAACATAATAACAAACTCTAATCATACCTTTTTAGGAGTCCTCTAACCTCAGGCAATAACTGCAAGTATTTAAAATGTGTATCAATGAACTTTCAATGTGACCCCTGTACAATTGAACATTGACCTTTTTTACCATTTATAGCCATGTTATTACCCTTATACATCCAACACCACGGTCGTAGGTAGTACAACTATAACATTTTTGGAATCTTTTAGGATTAGATGGACAATATGGCATACATTTCAACATGGATTTGGGCATTTTAAGTTTGACCCTGTGTAAACTTAATTGGCCCCTCTTGAAAAAGTTATAAACCACAATATTGAGAGTACTACCTACCAATCATTGATGTAGAGGGTCCATACTAACTCCCAAATGTGTCACACCTTTTCTGTAGTGGGAGGTAAACGAAACTCCTTAATAAGGCCCCTATTATATTCTGCTTCCTCCTCTACTCACCTATAGTTTTTGTACCAAAAACAACGGTAACGACCTACAGACTCTGTGAAAAAAACCATGAAGCCTTAACTCAAGTCTAATTCCAATTGCCTATAAAGCAAAATAACACTTCACCACCTCTCAATGGTGCAACACTTGTGTACGAATAGAAGCCGTAACTCTGAGTTACGACCTGATGGTAACTGTATTTGGCCAAACAGTGAGTTGAGGCTTCCTGCTTATACAATTGCAGAATTGCAACAGCTTTTTAGCTCCCTATCCCACTTATATTGATGATTTATTTTAAAACATTCCAAAAGGATACATGCTAACTTAAAATCTGATTGAAATATTGTGTCAATCATAGGCATAATTGAAGATGTAACTCACAGATGACCGTTATTGCATTTACCATCAGAAGGACTAACTCAGCAACTTAATTCTTTATATTTAAAGAATTTCTCTTAATTCTGCTGTTTCATAATAAAAATTTTTGTTTACTAAAGTTTATATAATGTTTGCTTACAGTACCATATATAGCTTTAAATTAACATTTTATACATTTGTGCTTAGTAGAAATATTACTCCATTTCTCAAAAGCAGTATTGTTTGATTAAGGCTTTCTGAATTGTCAACCCTCGTTTGTGGTACCATTGATTTTTTCAGAGCAATACAGCGTGTCTCAAAAATTGGTACAAAAATCGTAAAAAAAATTGGTTAAATATGAATTTCAAAAATAATCGCATCTGGTTCAAATGTGAATAACTTATGTTTAAAACTGATTCTTTCACACAACCGTTTTCACTCAACCAGAAGTAGCACAAACACGATTTTTGTGTTCTGCAGTAATGGAGTTTCTCTCTCAATTGAAACAATCAAATGAGATGAACAAAAAGCCTGGTCCTTTTCATCTTTAATGTTCTGTACAAAACAACTTACGTTAGATTAATATTGAAAATAATTGGTTTTGGATTGTACCATGTTTTTGAGACAGGCTTTTGAAAATTCCAGGTGACTGGTGTTAATCTTTCATGACACTGACTGATAATCAATAGTTTCACAAATGTCACTGGAATTGTATTCTTTTTCCTGGTCCTGTTAATTGCAATGGAATGTCCCACAATGATTTGGAGTAGGTTTATCATCTCATTTCCTGGGACCATTAAGGTGACATACTTAACAAGCATGTCGCCTGCTTTCACAATCCACCTTTCCTATTTTGTAACTGGACATCAGATGACCTTTGACTTTATTATCATTTGAAGGTTCCCAAGTTTGGTATAAAATTGGATTAAGCGAGCCCGTATTCGTTGTCAAGATTAGTTGCAAAAATATTGGGGGTAAAGGTAAAGGGGACGGACCTGTGTACACAGGAACGGAGTGCCCATCTCTCTTTCGAAGCGATTGGGCCAGACTCCACCATATAATGTTGCTGTAGTGGGATCGCCACACCTCATCTACAGCGAGTCTGTTACCTTCCCAGCATTTAATAATGCCAGTACCCATTTATACACCTGGGTAGAGAGGAGTAATTGAGGTAAAGCGCCTTACTCAAGGACGAAACACATTGACCCCAGTGGGGCTCGAACCCACAAACTTTGGCGTGCGGGCCGAACGCTGATCCACTGGACCACATGTGCCCTCCCATTGAGACGCTCAATATTTGTTGGTCTCGTTATGAGTTTTAAAATATTGGGCTCCACTGCATCCAATATTTTCCCACTCATTGATCCATAATAATAGTTGCAGTTAGATTTCAACTTTTCAAATTTTGCCAATTTGATGTTTTCAGTCCATTTGATAACTTACCTGCATATGTCCCTTGACCTCATATTCCCAAGGCAAGTACGACCCAAGTTCTTCAGCAATTGGACTTTACTACTTGAATGTGACTTTTTCCAGAACTTTTAACCTTTGAAAATATGGGCAGATGGTCAGACAGAATTGAATCCTTGCAGGCAACAGAATGTTCTTTCTGGAAGATAACTAAATTTACATGAGCTGCAAAACTGCAAATCAATCAATATTAGTTTTACAGTTTTCTATGGCTCACATCAAAACTGATTGAAACGTTGGTATGAAAGTTTACGTATAGGGTATGAGGTCATTCAAGTCAAGATGAACTTTATATTAATTTACGTATAGGGTATGAGGTCATTCAAGTCAAGATGAACTTTATATTAATTTACGTATAGGGTATGAGGTCATTCAAGTCAAGATGAACTTTATATTAAATCGGACCATTCCCCTTTAATGAGGCACAAAGTTTTTTTCTGGTCTAGTCTTGTTGGAAAGAAGCTTCATGTTTCTATACATTTAGAAATGTCAACAAAATTATTGAATACACCCATCTTAAAAAAAAAAACCTTTTGTTTAGCTTGAATGAGACTTAATTGCAACCTTTGCTGTAAAAATATTCTCTTGCTTTGCAGTAGCATCCATGTTCTTTGATCACACACACAATACAAAATTCTTATTCTAGGATACATGATTAAATTTAGCTAAATGTCTTGTGATAATGCTTACCAACAACAATACCAATGAAATAAGCTACAAACATTGTCTAAATGTAGTAACAAGATGATTTGGTATTTTGTGTTGCACACAACAGAAAATCATGGTCTTTCATTGCTATAAAAATTGATACTACCACCAGATAAGGGGGTCTTCAAATTAAAGATTGTTGGATCCAGCACCTTTAATCTCTGAATATTTAGCATATAAATAGAGCAAATGGCATTCCAATGCTCCTACCCATCATAATTAAGTATATGAGGTGTCACAATCATTGGATCTACTATAGAAAAAGAACATTTTCTGAAGAGGTATCTGCTATTTTGTAGAATCACCATCCCTGCTGAAAGTCCTTGGGGATCCCAGTTGGAAGGAATTCCTTCCATTTAAGGAAAACTGGCATCCCTGGGTCCTTACATTTCAAACCAATTCAAAGGTCCATCTTCCAACCTTTCGGCATTGGCATTGTTTTCCAATTAAGAAACCCACAAGAACATGATCTCCTTGTCTTAACTATGGTTACCATAGTTTATTTTTCATAGGAAAGTATCTAGAGAGCATAATCCAATATGTTCACCAAATGTATTTCAACAAGCATCATCTGCTATCTCATGGTGAAGAGATGGTAAATGCCTACAACTGAAAGGTTGCTGAAGATGCCGTGATAGCGTTGTAGATGAATGTGTTATTGAATGGGACAAACTGCTTGGTCACTATCTTGATGACTTCTTGGGCAGCGGTACCTCCCATAAAGGCAGCAACAGGATGGATCTCAGCAGCACCATAGCGACAATCTGAAAGAACCAAAGATGACACAAACAAGAGTTAACCAATGGCTTTTTCTTAAAGATACAGGCTGGTTAATTCTGAACGGGAGACTAACTTAGACCTGGGTTTAAACCAGGGTTAGTCCTACAAAGAGTGGAACCTTTTTTCACTTTTCAAAATACTGTGAAAAGTAAATTGTAACTGGTGATAAAATTCCTTATGGATGGGCCGGAATGGCCCATCCATAAGGAATTTCTCACCTGTGACAGATACTTTCACAGTATTTTGAAAGAAAAGATCCCCTCTTGTAGACTAACCCGGGTTTAAACCCAGGTCTAAAGTTAGTCTCCCTTTCAGAATACCACCCTAGTCTACCAAACTAATGAACCCACACTATAATCTATTTCAACATAAATTTAAAAACAACCTGCTTGTCTAGAATGTACATAACTCCCAACTCCCAAATTGGTGAGTAATCAGCTGGAAAAAGGTGCAGGAACTTGGAACCCTTGTCCCGGGAATCTTCCTATTTGGAGGGAATTTTTTGTTTCATGTAAATAAAGAAATACAGGGAAATTTTGCAATGTGGAGGGAATTTTTTGATTTGTTCTGGGAAATTGGCATTTTTTTTTCAACCCGTTATAAAACCAATAATTTCATTGAAAAGCCCAACCCATATAGAGAATTTCATAGAACTATAATTTAGTTTTTGGAGAAGTTTATGAGACATATGCATGTGATTGGCGCTTCCCCTATAGCAATATTAGAACACTTTAGCTAACCAAACACACATTGGCAATTCTACGTTACTGGGAAATTGAGAGAAGAATTTAAGCCACAACAGAAAAGTGTTCAAAACTTTTTCCACGATTGTAGATTAGGTTTTAGTTGGACAATTTCCACACAAAAACACATGCTGACAAAATATGGTATTTTGGTGAAAACACTGCAACATTCTACTACTACCAAAGACGATCAAATGTAACATGAAAAATATCTACACTTGGTTTGGCAAGTCAGGCAAAGCCCTAACTTAATAGGGTGGTACCACAAAGTAAAATATCTGTCGGCCAAAAACAACTGATTTCAACAGGGGGCTGTTGTTATTTTGTTTGTTTGCACGCATAGATTATTAAGAAGGTAATGCCGTACGCCCGCGTTGAAAAATATGTGGCCCACGTAACCATGTTTGAAATTATAAATATTCCTTACTTTCATCCATTCAAACTTACACGCGCTAAAGCCCGTAACCTGTTTGGACTGGAAACGGACATCGTCCGATGCAAATGAGTTAATATATGAAAATACAGCAAGTAAACTTGCGTCATCCCCCTGGCAAGGGTGTCGTCTGGGACATGACCTCAGATTACCTTGACCTTTGTCCATGACCTTTGACATCATGCACTATGAAAGAACCCCCGATTACCCTTAACCCCAGTCTTGTTTAAATCGGACTTCCACTTTTCGAAGAGACCTGAAACCTACCTTGGTTAGAAAACTAACCAACTGGAACACACCATACATACATACACACAGTACGCCATGCGTGCCTTCGCAATATCCCCCTCTTCTTTTCAAGCCATGGGGATAATAAATTGGTACACCAGAATATGGAAATCAGGGAATACATGAATAAATTGGTACACCACGCTAAGGAAATGAGTATGAGGCAAAAGAAGGTTACGGCTTTTGCACAGGCGTTCGGCGTCTACTTATATTGAAATCTGTGACTCACACTTCATTTATATAGTCATCTTTTATGTTGACATGGATGTTCAGCTCCTGCAGAATAGCGCACACACAACTCTGTAAAATGAGAAAAGACAATCATTTTAATGCTTTGCTACACGGTAGAGGCTCTCATTCTTTTACACTTTTATTCAATATAAGAATTTATTAATAACATTATTATTATTATTAAGATAGATTTTGTCCAACAAATTCCGATTTCTGGTCACTCAAGGCAAAAGACCGTTTCAAATAAACAACAGAAATGCTCGGAGCAAAATACAATGTACGCGAGCGTCCTTATACATTCGCGTACATTCACAATCGCGTAAGTGCTGCGCCCAACAGTTGCGCATGATGAACCGTTAGGACGCTTATCAAGGTCATCTTGTTCGGTAAATTTTGTTTTGAAAAGGTGAGTCAGAAAAAAGGAAACCCAAAAGACGCCCCCTATATTGTAAAAAGTTTAGAGTGCAGCATCTTAAGAAAGTAATGCTGTAAAAGTGTCATTAATAAGCTTCATTTAAAAAAAAGAATGATCCGATTCCCTTGCGAACTTAAAAAGTTATGGGCTGTTGAACACAGAGAGCATTTTTACACTCTGTCCATGGCATCTCCGGGACGGCGTCTTAAAGGTATGAACAGCTGTCAAGATTTTATTTAGTTCCATTGTTCCATTCTGAGCCAAGATGTTGATTTCCAGTTAAAGCCACTATCAGTCATTTTTTTCCAAAATCAAAATGCCCATTTTGTCTCTAATTTGCTAGTGTAGTCATATCAACACCTTATATTACTGTTCTTTGTGAAAAACAGACACTAAAGCTTTTTAAAGCGGTCCTGAAGATGCCATTTACGACTGTTTTTGCAACTAAAAAAAGTCGGATCCCGACTTTTATTAGTAAACAAAGCATAAAAATCATCATTTCTTGACAAATACGGCGTGTTACGCTTAGCCACTTACAGGGGCCTTTACTGCAACAATTTCCCCACAACAGTGCAGAAAAATGCACTTTGATGAAAAAATACGGGGGCGCTGTAGAAGCGCCCTCATTTGTTCACAAACCCAGTTGTTTGCATATTTGGAATGCTGCCAATGTATGAGATCACACATGAAGTGAATAAGCCGATACGCTGTCCTTATGTAATAAGACGTTGATTAGTATGGTTTTCCTATAGGGACGATTAGAATAACCAGGCAAGTTCAAAACACAGTTTGCGGTTTTCTTTCGTGCTTGTTTGTCCAATATACCTTGGAAACGTTCTCGGTAGGTGGTCTACAACCGATCAAGTGCAATTTGAGAGAAATTTATATCCTCAAAAAAATCTGATCCCGTCACTTTATAGTCTTGTTCAAGACGCTTGGCTATGTCCCCTTTCGAGGTACATCCCCAGTGTATGATCAGTGGTATTGACCCTCTCCCCCCGCACCTTAGTCTATGCAAGGAGGTATCATCTCCTTGGTCTATGTAAACCCTAGCTCGAACACGAAGCCCGGGGACTACGACCCCCAATTTGGAGTGTCCAGTCAGAGTACCTCGGATGTAAACCCGTACACATGGCATATAGAAAAGCCTAAGCCTAGTCCGGCACCCATGTAAACTTGTACACATGTCACAGTATATAGAAAAATGGTCTCAGAAATCTATTTCATACCTTCCATTTTATATACACGAATCACTCCCGTTTATAAATGAATTACTGCCGTTCGCAAGTCAACACTGCTACCCGAATTTCCTCCCACATTAGAAATTGCTAAATACAAGAATCGCTCACGCGAGGGGAACCGAGCGTCTTGTTATTTTGGATTTCAAACAACTTGATGGGACGAACCAATTATGCAAATGAGCACAGTAGCTTGTACTCATTGGATAAACGATGTCGCTTCATGCTGTCAATCATGAGTATAGCCGGAGCAATGAACGGGTCTGGTGACTGGTCAGGTACGGTTTATGTACAAAGGTCACGCTTCATGAATATTATCGTGATCCCATACGTCATTGGTACGCTAGCTTTTAATTGGCTATTAAAACTTGAATATTCATCGTCGCCCGGAATGAAACACCCCCCCGCAAAAGCCTTTTTTCCAGAAATTCGGAAAAAAAATTACAAACCAACCACCCTGGCCAAGACGCTTCGCTGAGCAGGAAAATTTGTCTGCACGTGCAGCGTCACTCGTCTTTTCAATTGCGTTACCGAATAACAATGAAGACCGTAGCACTGCACTGGCATTGTTGGTTGGTGGATCCGAGTTTGGATTTAATGACGCAGTATAGCCCTCCCTAGGCTATGATTTCAACAGTTGCAGTGAATTCAAGCGAAGCATCTTGACCAAGACTATTCACTTTAAGGAGAAGGTTTGGATTCAACTTCATCAACGTTGTTGGGTATTTTCACGATGGTGCACCACCTCATCATCTTGTCATTGTCAGAAACATTGCAAGAACTTTTGGGCAATCGAGTTGTTCGAATTGGCTATGGAGTTGATTACTCTAAGTGACCCGACCTTATCCATTGGACTTCTTTTGGGGACACATTCAAACCATAGTCTATGAGAGAGCAGTACGTTAGGTGTGTTCATCTCTAGAGTGATCAAAAAGGCAGGGGTTCACAGACGAACAAAGGTTACTAGAAGATAATTGTAACAATGATCACAGAACCATTGTATAGAAGTTATTAATGTGCCAATTCCGACAACTCGATTGCCGAAAAGTTATTGTACACGTTTCTGACAATGAGACTATGGGGCGGTGCACCATCTTGAAATTACCACACACGTCTGATGACACTATTACTATAGTCCAAACCTTCTCCTTAGTAGTAGTAGTAAAACCCAGTTTTAAATCCGTTTTGTCCCCGCAAGCGGGTGGTCCGAATTCACCTCGCTTCGTAGCATCGCCCTTACTCCCTCCTTCCACTTCACCGATTCAATGCAACCCCCCCATCCTACCCAACCCTCCTTCTCTCCTGCTCCACTTGCGTCCTCCATGTCCTCTTTGTTCGACCCCTCTTCCTCAAATCACCCACCTCGAACTCCAGCCTTTTTAAAACCTGCTCCTCATCTTCCTCAGCACGTGCCGCAATACCATCTACACCATAGCCTTCCGCCAATCATCACCGCCTCTCCAACCCAACAGTCAGCATCAATCCCCCCACACAGCGCTCTATCATTGATCTCTCTCTGTACTCCTCAGAATCCCCATCTCATTTTCATCAGGCCCACTGTCTCACTCCCATCCCGCATCCACTGATCTCAACACAACTCTGTACAGCCATCCCCTTTCATCTCAAAGGAAATCTTCTCCCTGTAACAACTCTCCACATTCTCTAAACTTCAGCCCACCCATACTTACTCTGGCTGTCACAGCCGCTCACATCCACCCCCTCACTACTGGCAAATACTCCTTGGTTCAAAATGGGACAATGAAACCAAATGAAACTGGACAGCTGTTCATACCTTTAAAGATGCCATCCCGGGGATGCGCGTGGACAGAGTGTAAAATGCTCTCTGTGTTCACACCCCTAACGTTTTATGTACATAAGGGAATTTGGATCATTCTTTTTTTTTAATGAATTTCATTAATGGCACTCTGACATCATTGCTTAATAAAGATGCTGCCGGCTAAACTTTTTTACAATCTAGAGGGCGTCTTTTGGGGTTCTTTTTTCCTGAATCATCCCTTAGATATAGGCACCAACACTGTCTTATCAAGTGTTTCTATTCCTACCTTGAGTTTGACAGTCTCACCATCTACTTGGTCGTCATAGTTACCGGGATATCTGTTGTACTTTTGTGGAATCTGTCTACTGCCCTCAGGCAGGACATAAAGCACTATTTCACTGTCAGGATTCTCTAAATTCATGGCTGCAAATGTTAGTGAGAATGATTCCACCAAAGGTGAGCTATTTGCAGTTTCAGTTTCAGTTTATTCCCATAACCATAACAAATAAAGATGGTATCAGAAAATCAATTGGTGGTTTGACCAGAAGAGAGCAAAGCTCGTACAATGTCTGGCCACCCTTAAGAATAGTTATTAAATCACAGAATACAAAAAGGGACAGTAGCCACAGAAGAGCCATAGCTACATAGTGCAAACTAGACAGACGAGACTGTGAGACAGACAGTATGGTTGGTAATGGCATTTTATAATAAATAAAATTAATATGAGGCATTAAAAACAATACGACTTAATGCATGTAACACAATGTGAACCCATACGCTAAACTCTGATCATACTTATATTGTGATACAAGACAATGTTTTGTAGTCTTTTTGAAAGCGTTTAACGTTATTGCAATTACGAATTTGTGGATCCATGTTTCCATAATAATGGACCTGTGTTTTAATTGTGTTTCTTGCCATATCTGAATAAAAATTTAATGTCTATAGAGGTCAACTGACCTATTACGTTAAGAATTGATGGCACTAAACTTCAGAAAATAATCATCAAAAAATTGGGGGACCAACCATTTTTTGAACTTAAACAGGAAGAGCGCACCTTGATATTTGTGAATATCATATACATGAGGGTATTTAATTTTTTTTAACAAAGGGGATGATGAGCGAGTACTGAGAGTTAGCATTAAGCGAATACTTTTTCTTTTGTTTGAGATGAATACGACTTAAGTGTACGATTATTATTATCAGCCCAGATTATGTGTGCAATATTGATATGTTAAAACCAAGCTGCGTAAAGCGAAACAGTGTTGGGCCGGAATTTATGTTTGCAGTCTAAAAAGAATTCCAGTGTTTATTTGAAACAATATTGGTTGATATACAGTATTGTGTGTTGATTCCATGTCAGAGAATCGCGAGAGTTATGCAAGATTTTGTATAATGGACCTTTGATATGGGCGAATTATCAATATTGATTAAAAAGGTTTCATGATAATAAACTTGTATTGTTGTCTATTTTTGAATACATTAATGGGTTTTGTCAATATTAAGGATAGTTTATTTGCTTTCAGCCAGGTAGAAATATTTGCGAGTTCAGTATTTTACCGTTTTAATTAGGTGAGCAAGTATTATTCATTTGAGGCAGTAGATTTGGTGTCATCCGCATAAATTATAAATGAGAATAATTTACTGAATAACAAAATCATTTAGGTATACAATAAACAATAGGGTCCTAGGGATCCGAGCCCTGGGGGACACCGCATCTTGTGTTCAAATAGTCAAGATTATGACGATTAACATGACAAATTGTGATATCAGTTATCGTTTTGTATTGCATGAACAAACAGGGATTTCAATGGTTTTGGGGCCATGGTTTTGGTGCCATACCACACGTGGCCGAAGGCCGAGTGTGGTATGGCATCCAAAACCATTTATATTTTTTGCATCGGCTTTTTGACTCTGCTTTTCTACTTATAAGTAAAGTCATTGTAAAGTACAAGATGTCCCATTTAAGTATATAATTTTTACCTCTTGCTAGAAGGGGCCTTCACCCCAAAATCCTTCTCTAAAGTTTTCTGCCGAATTTCAATCCATTTCGATGTGAGAGCTAAAAATGCAATTTTATAAGCCCATAAGTACTGTGTAAAATTAATATGGTCGACCAAAATAGGGCACATTTTCGCTCACAACTTCCACATTAATATCCTTTAGCCCAACGATTCAAAGGTAGATGAGAAAAAAGTAGCTTTCCTTACATACCAATTTTCGGAAAAATCTGGGGTTCTGGGGAAAGGCTATTTGCAACGGACCATGGACCTTTTTGTATGTCAATTAGTGTTTTACAACAATTGGCAGGCTGGTTTTTTTACAAAGTCGTTTCTTGACATCATATTTTGCACATTCTAATTTACACTAGAAATAAGTAATCATATACTGCCTCACCTAAATCCGATACATTAGCTGTGTCCGTTGCATACTCCTCAGCCAGGGACGCAGCGTATAACGCTCGAAATGGGCGTTTCTTGCAAAACCTCTTCACCTCAGCATCTGATATGGCATCTGATGGCTACAAACGAAAAAAAGTAACAGCTGTGAAAGTGGGTGTGATGGTAGACCCATAGCCTAATTTGGAAAATGAATACTTTTCTAATATTGTAAACCATACTTGTAGTACTCGATTACGAATACTCGTACTCGTGTACGAATACAATTTTAGTACTCATACTCATACTCAGGCCTGGGTACTCGTACTTATACTCGTACTCAGGCATAAGTACTCGTACTCATGGTTTAAAATTTTGCTGTACTCATACTCATACTCGGGACCAAATACTCATACTCAGCATCAAGTACTCGTACTCAGGAAAAGTACTCATACTACAAGTCTGTTGTAAACTCAGTATGACAAAGCTCTATCTCCAAAATAGCCATTTGCAGATAGTCTGTACATGTGTAGTCCCACTGATTTTGGGAGAGTGCATTTTGGGTTTTTGCACCTACAGATTTCTTAGCCTCTAAATAACAAATGTCTAGTTCAAGCAGAGAGTATTCAATGGTAGATATAGAGCTGTGTACTCTTTACTGTATGCCAGACCTAAAGCCTTATGATTTTAGGTCCATGAGACATGCTGACTGATAAAAGCTTGGTGATTTTAGGCATGTATCTGGTGAGACTTGCGGACAGGTTAGGAGTTTCTCGTCAAGGAATTGTTCAATTTGAACCATGTTCAACTTTTGCGATTTTCAGCCAGCAAGATTTGGGCCCATGTGGTTCAAGACCAAGAAAAATCCATAGGTTGCTATCCTACAAAAGATGATTTCTAAAACTAATGTCCACGGCATTATTAAGCTCATTATGGAAGTTGAGAAGTATCCTTATCTAGAACTAAAATTACCCTCAACCCTAAACCATTGACTTGATATGTAGTATATTACTTGCAATTTCTTTATATGGTGTGTCCCAAAACACCCACAACTTTTTATGGGGACAAAATGTAGCCATACATTTTTTTTGTATCCAAAAAGAGTCTTAAAGAATCTGGTGTATATTTTCATGACTAGATTATAATATTTGCAGTGAATAAACACCTGCCAAATATCAAAAGCTTTTTACAAATCAGAATACATTATTATCATAACTTACTCTGCCCAATGATTTTAGTATCTGTTGTACCCTGGATAACACAGCTAAATGGTCCTGTTTAGCCTGTTCCACATATCTGAACATGAAAATGAAGCAAAGGTAAGCAATATAAGAGAAGATATCAGTAGTTTCCCAAAATGCATTGCTTCCAAAGGTTTTTGTACAGCTACTGATGTGACTATTTATGAAACATGGCTAAATTGACAATACTAATCACAAGCTTTCATTTTAAGAATGTTTTATCTCTAACCATTCACATAGACTACCTATACAAAAATCTCCATTGGAAGTAATGCATTATGGGAAGCTACTGATATCTTCTCTTAGTAATAACCATAATAATGTAATTTAGACATTCCAAAAGTAATATGAAAACATTCTGTAAATACACAGCATTATTTCACCAGCGCAATGACGTACATAAAACCCATACCGCTAACAGCCATCGATTGTTTGCAAATTTGTTGAGATTAAAATACTACCAAAATTGCACCTGGATGCGGTCAATCAAGGCTACATAGCATGTACTTTGATACCTGTGTAAGAGACCTTCCAAAGTGAATGATCTTTTGGTGGGATTTCAAGGCAGAAATAATGTCGCTAATTTTGCAATCTTTCAATTGTGTGAAAAGTAAAAAGGGGGATGGCCTGACCCCAATACACTATTTGTAAAGTTTCACAACCGATATAACACATTTTGATAAAAGCGTTAAAAGCGCGAGCATACTGTAGGAAAATAATATTGATCAACCAAAAAGGGCACTTTCTCACTCATAACATCCAAATCAAACATCTTTTAATCCTATGATTTACAGGACAAATTAGCACTGGAAGTGCTCAAAAATATTTTGATCACGTCCAGTATAATCTGGGGTCCTGGGGATAAGACTATTACTGATTGAGCCATGGCCTTTTTAATCTGCCTTTACCTTTGAACCACTTTTTTTATCACACACACTCAACGTCTTAAGGTGCAAACGAGAGATTTTGGGACACAACCTATATTGGTGTCATCGTCTTGCATTTTATAATATATACGACCCCCAATAGATTTCTTACCTTGTCTTGGTTCCGATAAAGCCTTGAAATGAAACAAAGGTGATTTTTCATTTGCTTAATTTCAATATAAAACATAGGCTATTTAGTATTTGCTTCCTATACGATTAGAAAAGTTTTTGTACCAAACAGAAACTATTTTCAGCTTACTCCTTTCACATGGGACATTTTCTGGATAAAAGCTTTAACCTTTGTGCAAAAATCAGAATTTTCATATTTACATTAGGGACATCCTTTTTATTTGAAATCTCTCGTGCACCTTAAGTAGCAAAAGATCTATCTCATATAACTTTTTTTACTCAAACATGGGAGGGGGCACTCCCATAAATAAGGCTGTTAAGACCCCATTTTCAGCATCATATCTTTTTTAAATTTTACCCAAAGACCCCATATATTTTGAAATGTTGCCACTGTCACCTCAAAGACCCACATTTTTTGGGGGGGGGGATTTAGAAAATTTTCACCCAAAGACCTCCATAGAAATTTTGCAAAAATTTTGTGAAATGTTTACCATTTTTTGAAAAATTTTGCAAATTTATCGCTCGAAAAAAAAACCCTATTTTGGGGTAATTTGGCTGTCTCTCACCCAAAGACCCCTATTTTTTAGAGTCCTCTGTCACCAAATGCCCTTGGGTTTGGAAGCGCCAGCCTTACACTCATATCCATTTCAAAGGTGAGTGCACCCCCTTCCCCGGACTAGTCATGGCTGACTTCTACCTTGCCCATGACTTGGCTGGTGGACTAGTGTTTAGCTTGACTTACACATTCTGTAGTTGGATGTATCTCTTGGAGTCAGCAAACATGTCTGGTATTGATCCTCTTAGAGGCAGCGCTCCCTTGCCTTCGTTATCTACAAACTGCTTGACAGCCTGTGCCATAATCCAAAAGGATGGACTCTAATGAAGATAATTAATAGGAACATAACATGTTAAGTAAACCCCCCCCAGGGGTAAGTGTGTCCCATGGACTAGAATGCTTGACTCCTTATATACTAGGGTTCTGGGTTCGAGTTCCCACTGCAGTCAACATACTGGCATTGCCTCTCTAACCAAGGGGACATAGGGTGCTGCTGGAAATGTTTTTTGAAACTCTTGAAAGCTTAGAGTACACTGCAATTGTGCATTTAAACCTAAGTACATTTGTTATTACAATTTGAATGTTATTATACTTTATATTTATTCTTATCATTGCATCACTCATTGAAATTTTCATCCTAGAGTTAATAATAATAATCAAGGTTATTTAATCTCATCGTGGCCTGTAGGACAAATTGCTAGAGACTTAACAACTTATTAATTACTAGACAAGAAAACAATATAACTTGGAGGCAGCAGCTTAACAGCGCCACATTGCAAAAAATTCAAAACACACGTATTAAACACACCAGATGGGAAGTGCAAGTTTTCATGCTTCCTTGTGCCCATTCTAAATGAACCATGGAGAAGTGGTATTCAGGTTTTAATCAATATCTGTTTACAAATTAATTAAATCAAATTGAGTTCTCGAATTTAATCCAGCAAGTGGTCCCACTGAGATTAGAACCGGAGGACCCTTTGATCCAGAGGTAAGTTTGCTAACGCTACACCACGCCCATCCTCCATTTATTTAAATTATATCGCAGTTATGGAAACTGCCATGATCCATAACATGTTTTCAATCAAAAACAGATTAGTATGTCGATACATTAGCTACATGTTAACTTTTGATCGATCAATAGAAGGACTACGAAGTAGTCTAAATACTACAGACAGATCAGCTGACATCTTATGTGCTTGCAGTTGCCCACGATACTTTGTTGACAGAAAACCCTGTGACGAGTGATTCTCTGTTGTAAAGGCACGGTGGTGGAGCATCAGCGAGTATGTGCGTGGTCAGTGACCCCACCAAACAGCAGATCACTTCGGGGGCCAATCAGAGGCAAGTGAATTTTTTCTGCCGAAATACGCAGAGAACCAGGAAGTATGCGCCCGTCAACGGGTTTCTGTCCCCCACTATAACACTACTAAAAATCACTCGAGTGAGATTGTACAGGCGGAATCATTAAGTATTGAGCTGACATCACTAGGTATAGTGTGGGAATACAGCCGATTGACGGGGTTATGGCCTTCATCAAAGTTCTCCTCAACTTCTTGTAATCCGTGCTCATTGACAAGGATGCCATTACGGATTCATCTGACGAAGGTTTCTTTCTCTTGTAGTTTTTTGGTGTTTTTCCTTATCTATTAAAATCAGAGTACCTTATTTGTAATTAGATTAGAGGACACAGACTACTTGAACTAACCAAATGACCAAATCCACAAGTAACAACAACAACACTATAAGTTCAATGCAACTCCACACTGATGACCCTCTATTCATTTCACCATATCCATATTCACACTGAAGAGACTATAGATGTAAAAATATCAACTGTTTGAACAAAGTTGTCTGACTGCCGTCGTCTGTCTGTGCTAACTGCAGGATATATTTGTGTGACTCCATTTCTTATGTTTGCTTATTACACTCAGGGGACTTGTGATCTACTTTTTTTCGAAATTGTAGTCTGATTTTAACAAAAAGTAAGTCCACACAAGTATCCCATTGTTAATTGTGTTGTCCAGCTCCTGGGTTCCAGCTATGCGTTTGTACTTTGACATATGGAATGATATTTGCATTGGTGGGGAACAATACTCTGAGGATGTTATCAGGCTTCACGATGTGAACCATGGGTCAAGGTCACCTAACGGTCAAGTGCTATGAAATGTCCTACAGAAACACACTTTGGCCAAAAGGACTGTGACCTTGGGGAGCACAAACCAATGCTGCGGTCTAAGGTCACACAAGTGATCCAACAGGTCACAGGTTATCGAATGGTCAATTTGTTTTGAAAAGTCCTACAACCACCATACTTTGGCCAAAAAAAGGGGTGTTAACTAAGCACATAAAAAATGCTGTGTCAAAGGTCATACATAGTTTGTCTCAACTGCATAGTATTATTGAAAATGAATGACAATTCTCTGACAAGTTCAGTCAGCCAGATCATAGATATTCCTACACGTTTCTCTTTTGCATCAAGTTGGTTGGAGATACAACATTGTATGTTACATACATTATTGCCTTTGACACATTTTAAAAGAGACAAGCAAAACCCTGTGTAGTCAACTCAACTCAGAAATCCTATTATTTCCAGAGATTTTTTTTGCCAAAGGCATTATACCTTAGTGTTATGCACACAACCTTGGAATTAAGAGGTCGTAACTGCAAACATACACCTACAAAGGCCAAAGGGAGACAGACAAATATGTTGTTCCCTAGATGACTGAGATTTCAGTATTTGGCACAGAAAGTGTTAAAGTTACAAACTTAACCCCTGTGGTTTACTCCTTTCTTACAGTTTCTTTGATGGTTAATAACATGATATAAACATCATAAACCCTGGAAGAAAC
>JAMKCH010017410.1:0-44996 GCA_023653785.1 Ophioderma brevispina
ATCAAGTTTAATATTCTTTATGCAATGTTACATAGCTCCCCTAAATGTGTTTTGGAACCAAATCATCTATCTGTGAGTATGATGCTTAATTTGTTTTAAAAAATACCTGCTTTTTTGTCCACTTTCAATGAAAATCGGCATTGAAGCTAGCAATTGTTTTTAGCATACCGTGGTATTCTAGGAAATTGGTTTTAATATTATGTTTTTTTCTTAAAGTCAGTGTATGCCATAAACCCTCCTTCTTCTGTCAGTAAAATCATTAACCAAAGAAACTCCGCATTTGCACCAATGTTTAGAGTAAACATTTTATTATCTATTTCTAATGCTGAAGTTCTCGTATGTTGAAAAATGTATTCAAATATGGGTTCCGAATTTGTATCCCAAATCTAGCACTGCACAATTCACCTCAAAATCCATCATTTTGACAACTAGAAAAAGAATATATCAACACACCTTACAAAACAATAAAATTCCACAATTTATAAATTGTTTTGGTTCCCTATAAAAAAAGTATAGAAATGTTACCAAAATGTGCCTTGTTCGTTTTTGTATTCCAGAGTCATAGTTCTAGGGTCGGTATTTCCCCTTTTTTCAAATTCTGCACTATTTATCAAATAATTTGCCAAAAAAAACCCAAAATCCGCGTGTTTCAATTTGGAACAACGCCAAGATTGTTCAAAGGTTGACATAAATCATGATTTTTAACCAAAAATTAAAAACTAAAAAATACCGACCCTGGATTTTGATATGCTCTATACGATGCATATCACTTCTTACCTGTCGCTGATATGGATTTCGAGTAACCGGGAACCGAAAATCACGAATTATCGCCGAAAGTGAACACAAAGAAAAATCGCCATTTTGTCCAAATATTGTCCCGTACGTTTCGCTACAAAATATAGCCCACGACCCGATATCCTCTGATGCTCAGACTTTCTTGTTTGGTCCAAACCACCCATATCTATACTTAATATTTCTCTCCAGAGTCCCACTAAAGATTGCTCATTTGTATTACTCAATAAAATTAAATTCAACTCGGTTATACTTAGTTTATTGAGTAGATTCAGGTAATTACTTTTTGAGTGTGAGCAGTTTGAAAGGAAAATTATAGCGGGAAATATAATAAAAATATAACCAAGAAATATGCTGAAGCTAAACAATGATTGGACTGATTTTTTTATGCTTTATCACCACACGATCGTCGCATGCCTACGGTTAAACTTCAGATTGGGCATGACACCATTATATCTTCTGATACAGTTAGGAACCTGGGTATAACTTTCGACACCATGACCATGGCTTTCCAGATTTCATCTTTGTCAGCCAACTTAAAGGGATTAGCCAGCGATAATGCGAGATATTAAAATCGAAAAACATGTTGGAAATGCATTTTCTAAGATTTTATAAATCAGGGATGTGTACATTCCCATATAAACTGCTTTAATGTTGAAACAAAACACCAGTAAATAGTTGAAAATGAAGTATTTGAGAAGATGTCATACCGTCTCCCGCATGACATACAGCGACGGCATCTCAAAATTCTGCACTAAAACAGCTGATTGCGGTTTCACCAGTACAAAAAAGACCCAAAGATCAATAATGTTGTGTGAGGTCAAAAACTGCATTTGATCATGGTGCAACAATATCCCGCTGAAAATCTGTGATATACAGCGGGAAGGTTTTTGATCTCAAGTCGGCATTTTGATTACGCACGAATAGAAATTACAGACTCAGATCAAAAGTACTGCTTTGTCTTTATACACGGATTTCAAGCCAACCACTTGCGGATTATGTTCGCATAATCCATGCCAGTAACAAAAGATAAAAATAGAAATTTGCTGATTTTTCGATGTTTCGATTAGCAATCGCTTTCTTTGCTAATCCTTTACATCTTAGGAATATTTTTACGTATTCGACAGGTTCACGGATTTGGATTCACTGTCGTACGCTCACTGAGTACTTTATCATTGGACTATTGGTTAAAGTTATAAGGTCTGGTGCATGTGTTCAAGGTCTCGCGGAGGGCTTATTTCATTAGCGTCGTAGTTGGCATGCATGAAGTGTGGATGGCCACTGTATACAATAAAGTGTAAAATTTCAGGATAGTCAAAGGACATAGGCCGCCGCGTTTGCAAATTATTTCAATTTGTCACCCCGCCAACGTTAGAGATCAAAATGTCTCAGAGTAGTAAAGATTAAGGCTTACTGCTGCCGGGCAGTTTTTTTAAGTTATCAATCATACTTTCTGGATGATTTTTACAAGTCAAAAAATGATTTTTTTTTCTCAAGTAAGATTTCGAGGAAAAATCGATTCTCTCAAACCTCTAGGTTTGCAGCTCTATTCCAGCACACAATAAAGGGCTCCTTTTGAATGCTCTGTGGCTATCATACCTAAGTGCCCACGGGTTCCACATATACCCAGATGATGATCGGGCGGCATGGGTTAGAAAAAAAGTTTTAGCTCCAAAGTGCGATATCAGATGGCCTACAAAGATGAGTTCCCGGGATGAGTCCACCAATATAATAGAAAGAAGAAACAAAAATTTTCACCACGGATGAATTGTTAAACTTGAAACCGAGGTTTTGTTTTTTTGTTCTTCTACCACCATGACAGGCAGAAATATATGATTGCTGTAAAAAAAAAATGCAAACAACAGCAAAAACCAAAGGGGGGTTCCACCCACACCGACTTCTACCACACCACCCCACACAACCCTCCACACACACACAACACAGACCCCATTATAACTATTAAGTGAAACACTAGTTAACTAAGAGTACGCAAGAGAGTACCGGCGTGTGCGACCGGTGCAGGGCGTATCGCGTATCTAATTTTAATCATTGTGTTTACGCGCTGTTACAGCATTGCGACCTTTACGCACAACCTTTGTTGTTGGCAAGCAAATTGTTGAATCAGTTCAAACAATTAGTAATAGGAGTTAGCATTAAAAAATAAAATCACACAAGTAGAAAGAATAAAAGAAAGAAAAAGCGAAACACACAACACAACACACGACGACGAAGGCGCCCATTTGGATATATAGTCACGTGGCCGCTACATCTATGCAGTGACGTCCAGCGCGAGTTTGTGTCGCAAGATTTAGAGTAAGTAAGAGTAAATCGCACGCGCTGACCCTTAATAGGTACGGGGGTTTACGCGCGCGCACAAAGACGGCCATTCTTGACACGGGCGTTAATGTTATGACATCAAGGCACAGAGTAGAGACGGCGGACTTATACAAAGTGAATTTCCGGGAAAACTCAAGAGCGCCATACGCATTATCTCTCGTCCGTGCCTTGGCTAATTGTGTATCAAGTTTGTAACACATAAGCCAGTGAATTTGAGACGTTTTGCCAACTATTTGCAGGTCATTTTGGGGGAGGAGAAAAGAGAAGAACCATCTAAAAAAACCCCAAAACTACAAAGACTTAGGGGGCTTATTGTTTGGACTCATTTCAATGCATTTAGGCCCTGCTGCTTTGAATATGCCCATGAAAATACAAATAATTTGAAATTGATTTAAAAATTGTATGTGTGTTGGCGAGGGCCCTCGAAATCCCTAGGGAGAGAGTTAAGATCTTCTCAGGACGCACACTGTACGCTAACCTTAAAACTCTCCGTTCACTCAGTCAGCGATCAGAGGGAGTTTCTTATAACGCGCCGTCGAGTCCCCAAACATTGCAATGGCCTTTGAGTCCATATCCTGTTAGTTCCTCAATCTCACTCGCCGTCTTCAAAAAGGGACCGAAGACTCATCTTTTGCGCCTATGTGTAATTTTTTGTTTAGTCATGTTCTTATTCGGCTCACTTGTGGTTTAAATATGTGCTTGGGTGCATTTTTGCGCTGTCATCGTTGAATGGGCCATACAAATGCTGCTGTGTGTAGACAAGAAAATGACATTGTTTTTGTCTTACTTATTTTTGTCTTTAGTTTGTTTTGTTGTTTTTGTTTGGTTTCTGTGTTTTTCTAATGTTTGTTTTTGTTTGTGATGGATCAAATATCATAAAACGGCAATAATAAAAGGTCGTGTAACATTGTCCCACGTTTTGAGGCATTAAATTTAAAAAACCTTTTTGTGCCTCGGTATGTACTTAAATTGTAAACCAGTGAAAATGTTTTCTAAAAAGAGAGAAACGCTTGGTAAAACGACTCCAAGAGTGTGGTTTTTTATTTATCCTCGTGTTGCCAAGCGGGTGGTTACCAACCCAACCCCCCACCCTACCCCAATGGATGATTGTCACACAAAATCGCAACGAATAGATCTAAGGCTTCTAGTAAAAAATTGGAGGAAGTTCAGTGCCTTTGCGGTTCATAAAAAAAGACCAGCCTGAAAGCAGCCTCGCAACCTTCCCGGTGGGGGTCGTGCTGTACCACCTTAAGCGAAGGTAAGCGGGTCCCGTCAAGGTTTAGAGCGGGTGGGTGCCCCCTTCCTATAAACTTTATTTGTAAAATGCAAAAAAAAAACGGAAACTGGTGTAAGTATATGATGCTACTGTAAGCAAATTACTGACAATATGTTGTATTTTATTTTTAGAGTACAATAATATGGGGATTGCGTAGGCACAATATCATTGGTAAATGAATACCAATTTTGCTTGCTTTCTGAATAGCAAAATGGGTAAAAAAATGAACCCTGTTGTTTAAGATTCCTTACAAATACCGTATAAATAAGTTCTCGGTTATGGCGTCACTATGACGTCATATGGTATTAAAACGTGATTATTTTACAATGTACTTTATTTGAATAGAAGGACATATGTAGTACACACCGATACCAAAGAAGAAAAATGTTGGTCCCTTAAGGGGGCTGCTGTTAAGGGTTTGACTTGTTAGCGATCTACTCGAGAAAATTTTCCAGAAAGAATTCACATATATGGATTTACGACGGTGCTGATTAAGAATCTGAAAGAAACAAATGGGGGTCACCGGACTTTGGTTTGGCTAAGCCAAAACAAAAAAAAGGTATGTTGTCACTTTTTAAACCACGCCAAGGTCTATGGGGAGAAAAGTCAAAATTTGACGTTTAGAGATCGCATACAAATAAAAAACCTCTCGATAACAATTTGTATTTCTTAAATTGTTGTGGTCCCGTTGTCGTTCTTCAAAATTTGAAATAAAAAATGAGGGTCACCGACTTACTATTTCCATTACACGCCGAAAAAACAACGAAATTTGACACTTTTTTCAAATTGGGCGTCGTGTTGGGCGGCACGGCAAGAAAAAGATCCGCGCCACATTCGGCAATCAGCAAAGTAGGAACGCAGGCGTAGAGATGGGCGATTTTAATAAAAGCAACAAAGAGCACAGTTATTCGCGGTATCTGCGCATGGATACCTTCGCAGCTCAAAAACAAAATTCTTCCATTGTCCATGACTGGGGCTCCAAACAGAATGCCGAAGGTGTTTTATTAAAGCAGCTTGCGCGTAAACTAATCACACGTCAAACCCCGTAAGTCGGAACTAGTTCAAGTGGCAGTTTTTAGTTTTTTTTCAGGTGTAATGGCGTGATTATTAACAGGTGTTCTTTCCATATATTTAAAACAGAAATCTATATAGATAGTTATTTTTCCCTAATATTTTGTTGTCATTGGAATTGTACTATTACGCATTTTTTACCAAAAAACAATCACAGGGGCTGAACTGCACAACGGCGGGTAATTTCTGCGTTATTACGCAATTACGCGTCTGGCTATCGGGCGACGCGCGATTGTAATTAGCGAATCAGAAACGCCTTGCTGCATGATGCGTATGACGCATACCCATGTAACTTGTATGCACATTGTAAAATGGTTGGCAACCGTGAGAGGCTTTTTGCAAACGGAAAAATGGGATTTTAATTCACGATGCGAGTTGAGCCTCATAAATTGTTGAGTTTGATCATAAGTATCCGGATGAAGCAATTTGCCTGTGCAGGAGACAGAAGTGTGAGGAATAAGAGATTGATGAAACGCTTTGTTTGGCAATTAAGGGCTATATTTTGTAGCGAAACGGGACAATATTTGGACAAAAATGGCGATTTTCTCTGGGTTCCTTCGGCGATATAATTCGTGATTTTTGGTCCCAGGTACTCGAAATCCAATCAACAACAGGTAAGAAATGAAATTGATCGTTTAGAGCATATCAACATCTAGGGTCGGTATTTTTTAGTTGGCATTTTTGGTTAAAATCGTGATTTATGTAAACCTTGACCCTCTTGGCGTTTGTTCCAAATTGATTGGAAACACGCGGGATTTTGGCGTTTTTTGCAAATAATTGATAAATATGTGGAATTGAAAAAAAAAAGGGAAAATACCGACCCTATGAACTATGCCTCTGGAATACCAAAAGGAACAAGGACATTTTTATACATTTCTATATTTTTTCATAGGAACCAAAAAAATGAGTGAAAATCACCATTTTTATTATGTTCTCAAAAAGACGTATTTTGGGGAGAAGGAGGGAAAAAATATGATCATATTTGGTTCCTTGAGTAATTTCCTTCTCAAATATTCTTACTTTATATATGTTGGAAACAACAATTAAGAAGAAACGGCAAAAACCAAAAACACAAAAAAGTTCCTTTGAATTCCTGACTGAACAGCCCCCTTAATCCGAAAAATCAGGGGGTGGTATAACCCCCCCCCCCCCCCCCCCCCCCCCCCCCCCCCCCCCCCCCCCCCCCCCCCCCCCCCCCCCCCCCCCCCCCCCCCGTTGTGAAGTAGGAACAAATTCGTGATTATTTTAAAACGAAGGTCAACTCCTTCAGGGAATTAATCTAAGGGCAACACGAAACCGAGTGAACTGCAATTGTTGGGGAGTGATTTTCACATTTTTAAGGAGAAATTAGCTCATTGAAAGTACAAAAAACATCATTTGAGTGTGATTTACAAGTCTTAGCGTTCCACTCTTTTGAGGAATACATTTCACTGTTTATATAGGAGTAAATTATGCATTTAATATTTCAGATATTATACACATGGCGTATAACATTTATTTACCATGTATTTATTATTTTTTATATTATTTCAGTTATCTATTAAAATCTTCACGGGCAGATTGAAATCCGAACATGGTAGGAACCAAGGGACGACAAACAAGTAATGATGAAAAGAAGTAATGAGAAAGAGCACTTGATGATATCAATGCGGTCCATCCAGAGACCCTCTGCGGTTGTGGACCCTGCTAAACCTTAAGGGATCCAGGAGATTAAGCCAATCTAAAATTCTCACCTTAAACGCTGCTTTGCTGATGTTATTACATCGCGGTTCTTTACCTATTTGGGTGGAGTCATTGACACACTAGAACGTCGATTTCAACTTTCTAGCTTAGAATCCGGTACACTTATTATCCTTAATGATATAGCAGAATTGAGCATTGCTGTTTTTGTATCATACTTTGGCCACAATAGCCATCGACCGCGATGGGTTGCAACTGGATCCATTCTGTTTGGAATTGGAATTCTCCTAAGCGCCATGCCACATTTCGTGTCCGATCCATTGGATCCAGACGCTGTAATGTCGGGTAGCTTCGGCAACGTAGAACATGGTGATGGCAACAACAACATCCGTGTATGCCTGCCATATTCTGAACAAACTGAAAATCGAACGGTTTCTTCTGAACTACCATTAGTGGGTGGATCAATAACAGGGAAATGTAATGAGATAACAAACGGCCTTGCCTCAGTTAAATGGTTGATTGCCGGACAAGTTCTTGCAGGACTGGGAGCGGCTCCCATGTATCCACTTTTTATTTCTTATCTTGATGATAGTGTTGGTAAATCACAATTGACCTCGTATACGGGTGAGTACAAGCAATAAAACAAACACACAGGATATCAAATTTGCCGTTGACATGTCAAAATAACTAGTCCATCATCAACGTCGTCGTCGTCAAAATCATCATGATCATCATCACAATGATCATCATCATCATGATCATCGTCATCATGATCATCATCATCATCATCATTATCATCAGCATTATCATCATCATCGTCGTCGTCGTCGTTGTCATCATTGTCGTCGTCATCGTCGTTGTCATCATCATCGTTGTCGTCATCAGCAGTATCATCCCCATCTTCTTGATCATCATTCTATAATCATTAGCATTATCATTTCATTATCTTGATAGGCCCTATCATCGCATCGATGTAAAAAAATGGTTTATGCCAGTTTGTCTTTATCAGTTGAAAGAGTTTGTTGTTTCCGTGTTTACCATATCCACTTGTTTTCTCTCGCTCTCTCTCCCCCTCCCATCCGGATATCAGCTGCCATATTCGTGGCTGTAGCTCTTGGTGCAACCAGTGGATACCTTGTAAGTTCGCAAGTTACAACTCTCTACGTTGATTTTGAGCGCATTCCTGCAGATGAGATCCCGGACATACCACAATATGATCCCCGTTGGATAGGTGCTTGGTGGCTAGGCTTGGTAGTTGCAGGGATTTTTATCCTCATTTTATCAATACCAATGTTTTTCTACCCACGAAGAATGCCCGCACCACAGCCCATTCATATGACTTTTGAAGCAAAGGTTGAAAAGCAGAAGGAGTGTGAAGAGAAAGCTGATAATAAAGACACAGAGCATACAGGAGGAGTGCTCAGACACGCAGGAGGTTTATTTGGAATCTTGAAAGGTAAGCGATAATTGAGTTAGTCTGCACCCGATCCAATCTACCCAGGTCAATATTCGAAATTAGATAATTCGATTTATGATCGATATAAGTTCATCTACAAACAAGGCATGCATATCTCGAAATAAAAATATTGTTAAAACACTAAATTGCATTACATTAAAAAAAAGAAAAACATTTTTGTCTAAGTGCCAAAGGATGCTGTGACGATCTCGGATGGACTTTTACTGACCACTCAAAATGTAGACCTTCCGATCTCATTGCAATGTTGGTCAGACCAAATCACAATGTAATGAATCTACTAAACACGTTCCTGATTATTATTTTGGGAAAAATAACTAATATAGTTTTAAAACCTACTGGGTGAGTAAAAGAAAGTACAACCAAATTGAGCGATTTTTCATGGAAACCGACTGTGCTATTATTTTGTTAGCTCTCATAGAAAATTACGACTTTAAAATAGATTTACGCGTTCAAAAGTTGTGAAAGTGAAAATACCCGATGTGAAAGACAGAACAAGTTACCAGCTACTGTAACCCAAAGAGTTTTAGTGTGGTTTGGTATTCTCAATGAAACAGTTCCCGTAGGATTTTTGTGCTAAAATTTATTTTCTTGCTGTTTTGCATTCAATAGGGACCAGACTGTCAGAAAATGATGGGGTGCATTTTTTAAGACTGCTGCCCAAATGTTACTACAGGGGAAAAATTGAAATCGAGTCAAATTGTATTTTAATGTATATTAACATGTTCGTCTCCTCATAATGATTACAAAAGTATATATTTTGATTTTGTTGAAACCGGTGGCAAGTTGTTTGTATATGTATCGTAGGATCCAAAAAAGTACTATTTTACAGTGTGTGACATTTGGTTAGCTAATTACATAGCAAAATGTATGGAGGGTCTACATGGTCTATGGGGGTAACAAAAACTTTTCTTTGATGTTGCAATGGTGATATCACCAAATCAGTTAAAATGCATTTTCTGCTTCAGTATGACAAGAGGAATCAATCGTTCAACAACATCTGAGCATTTACCCCCAGGTGACCTTGAACCATTATGGGACTATACCGCTTTAACTAAAGGTTTGAACTATAGGCTTCCTATATATACTTTTTCTAATCTAGACGAAAATGAAGATAAGTTAATGACATCTATCATATACTAGAATATCCATTACAGATGAGTTTGTTTGAAATAATAAAACGGAATAGTGTGGGAATCGTTTTAGTTGGCAATCATTTAATTTTGTTCCTAGTAAACATGGGTATTTTAGAATTTTGTGGTAATACCTTTCAGATACAAAACCCAAGCTTTGATTGACACGGACAGCCGGGGGTACAATATTATCTACTTCACCCTCTAACTGCTTTTTATTCAGAAGTCGGGCAAGTAAAGTGTGCTTTCATATAGACACTGATATTGATTAAAAACCTTAACTGTCAGTATTGCAACGACCCTAACTAACGTGCGGTTCGTGTTCATTTGTCTCGCTGCCAGTGCTGAGACTAGCCACGTTTGCACTCATTGGGTCGTTTTGGATTAAACCTCTGCAGTTGCAGTTACAATAAGTCCTTCCCTTTGGGCCCGCGGTATATGGGTAAGTTTTGTATGTACTTTGTTTCTCGTAGAATTTTAATACCGTGCATTTTTCTTTGAATCAGAAAACATGAATAACAGTGGTTTTTTACATGCCCGTGGGAGGATCTAATACATGCACCGGGCACGCTACCAAAAAAACAAAACAAAACCACCCTATTTTTTTTTGTTTTTTGGCAGAAGGGATTCAGCTGTTTCATTTATATCAAATACTCTTCAGAAGTGAAAGATCGCAAAAAATTAACGACATTTTTCTGCCTGAAATCCAAGCAAAGGTCGACCATTTTTAGAAATTAAACAATCAGTCCTTACTATACAGGTATGAAAGTACACGCTGTATTAGCCTTGACTTGTCGTAATTGTACGGAAACCTGTGTGCTTCTTGGATGGAATTTCCAAGTGCATTTCGGCTAATTTTATCACCGCGAGATTTGCAACAGATACTTTGGTTGTTATAGCGGTCTGGATTTTTATATACGTGTAAAATACACATCTCCAACATGCGCAGTTATTTTGAATTAGAAAATATAGTTCTTTTTAATCTCAATGGTACGATCTGAATTTCGCTCTTTCTCATAATCTTTGTCATGAACCATTCACGAGAGATTTTTGCAAAAGAGATTCAACTACTCGTTTATATAATGAAGTCGTTGTTGTATATTTACATATTTACATGATACATTTCCTATACCCCTGCTTTATTTTCAGGTGGAACGTTGATTCCTGTGAATATAGCCAGCCAACTTGCCTCTGCCTACATCTGCCGCAAGTTTAAGCTGGGCATGCGAGGATGTGCACGTATGATTCTTTTGTTTTTGATAATCGGTGGCATTATATACCCGTTTTTGATGTTCGTAGGGTGTGATAACTTTAAACTTGCTGGAGTCAACGCAGAATATTCGTCACTGCCAATGGCAGGGAGTCTTGAAACAGAAAACTTCAGGCAAACAAGGTTACTACACTAAAAAAGTTTATTTTGTCAAAAAAAAAGGGTCTTTTGACTAATTAGAGCTGCATTTTGTGATCCTAGCACATTTATATTTGTTTTCAATTCATTAAGTATCACAAGAAAGGGTTATCTGTGAGGGGAAAAAAATCAACAACATATTACAAAACAAAGCGATGTGGTAAATAAAGGAAATGAAATAATCGTATATCGACAAAACATAGCCTATAAACCAAAAATGGCGAGTAGTAAATAAACATGATAAACGTGGTGAAAATATAAAGGAAGAAAACATAACTTACTTATTAACTTTACTGAATTTTGGGTTATGGATTATACACTTTGTAACATTTTTAACAGAAACGTGAGATATTCTTGCAACTTTGACTGCGGGTGTTCCGAAGAGATTTTCCATCCAGTATGCGGCTCAGATGGTATCACATATATATCGCCTTGTCATGCAGGATGTACTGGAAATACCACCATTGACACTGGACAATCACTGAATACGTCTGAAGAAATAGTGAGTTATGTGTTGTGATTATTTGAATGAAATTATTATGGTGATCGTATTATACTTTACGATATGGACGTTCTGACGATCTACATATACACCGGCATCCCAGAAGGTTTTGATCAAACGAACGAGATACCAATATCAACGTTTGCAATATCCAGATTTTTTTCTACTTTAAGCGCTTATCTTAATCATCAGCCTAAACCTAATCACAGCTCAGTATGTTGCTTCATATTTTATGTCACGTGAATGAAATAATAGCAATAATAGAGGCTGATATTCTGAAAGGGAGTCTAACTTTAGTCCAGGGTTTAAACCAGGGTTAGTCTTACATGAGTGGACCGTTTTTTCCTTCCAACATATTCTAAAAATGTGCTGTCACAGGTGAGAAAATTCCTTATGGCCCCATCCATGAGGAATATTCTCACCTGTAACTGAACTTTTACAGTATTTTGAAAAGAAAAAAGGTCCACTCATGTAGGACTAGCCCTGGTTTAAACCCTGGACTAAAGTTAGTCTCCCTTTCAGAATACCAGCCATAGTAAACAATTGATAACTACTCATGAATAAACCGCTATCAGTATCTTATCAATTGAATGACGTGTGTGTGTCTGATACAGTTAATGAAACACTTTTCGAATATTTTGTATGTTTATTCCAGGTGTACGACAATTGTAAGTGTATAGTCAACGAAACATTTCCCGGTGTCCTACCGGGCGGTGCCGTTTCCGGTCTGTGTTTGAATTGTGGGATGGGGTTATTTTTTATATCCGTGTGCCTCGCCGCTGTGGCTATTTTCGTCATGTATATCAACGCAAACCCAGTGGTCTATCTCACTATGAGGTAATTATGTCAACAAAACCCTGTTGTCTTGAAACATGTCACTAAAAATACACCATGTCACTAAAAATACACCACGAAGCCATGGGCGTCAATTGGTGGGGGACTAGGGGGAAAATCCCCCTCCCCCGTTTTTTTGCGGTGGGAGGACAACAATATCAAATGCCCCCCCCCCCCCCCCCCATGATTTGTACTAAGGCCTATCGCCCTTACCAATGGAGAATGCGGGGCCGTCGGTTTTCCCCTCGTCGAAAAAAAAAATCAATGCGACAATTACACTTTCTTACGTTGGCAAATACTCTGTAACCCATAAATTTCCAATTTTTTTCCGGTATCTAGAACTAGAAGGATTATGAGACCTGATTACAGTGCAGGCCCTATTTTGGTTTTACGAAATGAGGGTGGGTACATTTTGTGACCCCACTTTGTCTGCATCCACTTTTTCTGCACCCAGTTTTGCTCAGAATTCAGCAGCCTTTACGGAATAAAGTACACTATCACGTGCACTTTATTTCGCCAAGGCTGCTGAATTCTGAGCAAGACTGGGTGCAAAAAAGTGGGTGCAGAAAAGTGGGGTCATTAAATGTACCAACCCAAGAAATGACGACAAGTTTTAACTTACACTCCTAAAACAACGTGGTCATTTTCCGCGGTAAGGTGTCAACTATGCACCTAAACCCGAAATAGTGGTCAAATTTTGACCAAAAAAATGGTCAATTTTGACCCTTTTCGTGGTCAAAATTTGCCCACTATTTCGTGGTAAGGTGCATAGTTGACACCTTACCACGGAAAATTACCACGTTGTTTTAGAGTGTAAAAACCTAACCCATCAATTACATTTTAAGACCGTTGATCATATCTAGAAGAATTATAAAGTAAACCACTTGTAAAGTTGCAAATTGTTTCTATGAAATTTGGATAAGAAAATGTGGTTTGGAAAGTGAACATTGGAGGGGTTCCGCGCTTCGCACGGGCGGGGACACCGCCTCCCGTACCCACCCCAGCGCAGCTTAATGTAGGTCCTACATGAAGTCTCCGTGAACTAATGCTAAAGACTAATGCCATATAGTTGGATAACCAAGGTTTCTGGCCTACAACTGTAACTGTTAAAATGTATTTTGAGCCATTCTGGCAGCACTATTTTTTTTTACATTTGTGGTTTGTAAACATCCTTACCTGGCCATTTGAAAATCACTTGCTACAGAAATGCAACCCTTTCATCTACCAATTTGCATGAAAAAGGGACCGATCAATATGCCAAAATCGCGGAAAATGCAACCCTTCTCAAAGTTCTCGGCCGCACATCCCCGTACCCCCTTTTCCGCTAAGAAAAAAAAAAAAAAAAAAAAACCCCCCCCCCCCCCGGGGGGGTCGCCCGTTATCTCTTTGACAGGAGCAACAAATATATATGATTTACAATGGCGCAAGTTGGCAAAGATGTCTTAAGAAGCACTATATAAGACATCTCGCGTTTTTATTGTCTACTAGAGGAGAAGCACATCCAAGCTTGCGAAATGTGAAGAATATGGTTAAAGCTTTCGCAAATTGTATCGTCATATCGCACGGGATTACATCGCAAGAGATTAAAAATATCGGTTCACGGACCTTTAACGGATGTCGGTCATCGAAGTTATAATATCAGTTCATAATGGTCATTATCCACTCTACAAATGTTATTTCCGTTTCATTTGCAGGGTTGTTAACGACGAAGATCGCTCGGTTGCAGTAGCTGCTAATAACGTCATGACCAAATGCCTTGGTAAGTGTCTGTACAGTTTGGTGTGTACCCATTAAAACACAAGCACTTTACAGCTAACAAAAGCCCTGTTCTGAGGATGGACCTTTCACAAAACCTGTATTATTCCACTTCTCTCACTTTTCTAAATAATCAATCAATCAATTTTTTCGTCCAGAAGCGGCTCATTTTACGTGCATATACATTTTTTTTATATTCCCAAAACGCCAAATCATAGTCAATCGGGCCCGTAGAACAGGTCCAGATAATCTTCGAATAAACCAATAAACCATGAAACACATAAACTAGTCAATATCTACTTAATATCTGTTTCTGGAGAGTTGAAACTTGGCCCTATACCATACGAAGAAACAAACATCAATGGCAACCTTCCGTGGTAAGTTGTCTGTGTTACAGACTTTGTAACTCTATGGAAAGATAAATTACCGGGTACTATCAGCTAAAGGGACTAACTTGGTAACCAGCGAACCTCTCTAAGTCACGACTTATTTAAAACCGAGTCTTTGACAAAAGACTATGGTAAAAAAAATGCTTAAGTATTGTTTTTATTTAAAATTGTTTAAAAAATCTTTGTAATCATCACTGGCTCTTTATACCATTAAGGTACCACTTAGAAGGTGGCCATAGACATACCCCATCATCATTTTGGGTTGTGATTTGCTTCTCTGACGGCAGGGATTTTTTTTTTCCTACTTTTATTCCTTGTACTTTACAAGATATTCACGAAGTCAAAACAATAAAATAGAAAATTGTGACACAGGGTTATCAAAAACAGAGGACAAATGCAAACAAACACCAAAACTCGCACACAACAAGGACACCCCCCCCCCCCAAATAGATTTTTCATTGTTGCTCTGACACGTTTCATTACGTGTCATTTAAACAATCAAGAAGAAAATTTACATCTTCGGAATATTTCCTGTCTTTAAAAAAAATCACATGATTGGTTTGATGTGTAGGCGACATGATTTACTATGCGTAAATTGCAAAATTCCATCACATTAAAGTCATTTGTCTTTTTTAGGTTACTTTCCATCACCTGTATTATTTGGCGCCATCATTAACTCAACATGTATCCATTGGCAACGCAGTTGCGGAAACCAAGGCGCCTGTTGGATCTATGATATAGTTTACTACAGATACGCATATTTTGGCGCCATTTCAGTACTTCGGCTTATTTCCATAATCTGCTACATTATGGTTAATGTCTTTATCGAGCCTGAACCAAATGAGGTAATTTAAAGTTGCTGTCAGAATCCTTCAGAGGTCGGCAACGCGCGCGCCGCAATATTTGCATAAAAGAGGCGGAGACTTTGGGTAGCCTCATGCCGCATGCGCGATTAACCAATGGGGAGGCCAACCTACTCAAACAAGCCAATCAGGCATTCACTTCCGTGTTGACGCACGTCACGCTCGGCGCACGGTAAATAACTGTTCTGGCAGAGAGTATAGTTATCCATGTATTTTAACGTAAACCTGTATACAATCCGATCGATTCACTTATATCCGGCTTCCTCGTGTGTTTTCGTGAACTTTTAATTATTATTTTTATATTATTGGTAAGGTACTCTGTAACAATGTGTAATGTTTATGTTAGGTTGTAGATTAACGCTTAATGATCTTTACAAATTTGTGGCATTTTGTTCCGTTTGAAACAATTAATAATACTGACACACTTGTTTGTTTGTTTTCAGGTTGAAACCATTCCTCAGAATGAAAACGAGAAGTCTAAGGAAATGCAAGAGTTGCGCACAGTCGGTCATGACAATACTGCCATGGAGGCGATAACTTGAAAGCATGATTATGATTCCAAAGGAGTTTATAATAACAAAGATTATCTAATCTTTGATAATAAAAACTAATGTGCAGAAAGCCCCACTACTGTGCTATTGTAGGTTTAGCAAGGAATGTTCCCATTTGAATAATCATATATTGCTTTACGTCAATGATTTTAAATCTTCCCAAAATACACACCTGTCATTCTTGAAATTCCTTGGTTGATGCAAAACAAGAGGAGTGGGGTCTTACCAAGGATGACATGCCTGAGTAAGGACAGAAAAAGTGGGTGGTTTCCATTTGCTTCAGTAAATGGATATAGGCATGGGGAGTGGCGACAGACAGACGTCATACACGGCGCTAGGGTAGGTAGAACATTTTACACAGGCCACCAGGGATCCTAAATAAATCGGGATGGGACACTCGATCAAGAGAGTGGAGGCATACTGCATGAAATCTGTTAGCTTATGGATCGCCGGTCGTACTTGGCGCTGTGGCGCTACGTCATCTCCGGTCATACGTCACTCTGTATAAATTATTAGCTAATTTGGTAGCTTATCGAAATTGGTGGCGCTATCACTGTCGACATCGAAATTGTCTATAAGCATTTGTACACAATGTCACCCACCTGAGGCCACCTTCATGCATTAGTAATGGGATTGTTGTGCACAGGAGTATACATTATATAAGCACAAGATGTGATACTAGATCAGTGCTCAAACCGTTGTAGCTCAACATTTGGATACTGTGGGTACTAAATGAGTGATCACCTACAGTTCTTCGAAGACTTGAAGCTTACAAAAGTGCCAGACGCCCATTTTGTATTAACACTGGGCACCTTCGGATTAACGCAAAAAGTGCACGTGATTATTGTATTTCTATCATTTAAACTTAAAATATAGTATAATAGAAATAAAATAAGTCGGAAAGCGTTTCATATGGCCCCCTCGGCCCCTCCCCTACAACTTCTGCAGCCGGGTTCTGCAGCCTTGACAAAATAAACCACAGGATAAGGTTGCAGAATTCGTAGGGAGAGGCACATATGGAACTCTTGCCTTAAGTCAATAATTTCAATAGTTGAGAGAGCCTTACAAGTCTTAAAACTTAACTTACATCTGATTCTAAAAGAAGTGTACTCATTTTTATTTTAGTTTAGTAAAAAATCTGTAAGGAATTATTTGCAAACTAATATGTCATTAGAAAGAGCAGTTTCTGAACGTCTGAATTAAAAAAAAAGAATTTTTGAATTTGCTTTTTTTAATTTGCCAAACTCAAGTTATACTAATTTGAATAAAACCAGCGATTTTCCTGACTGTACACATTTGGGTAACTTGCATCAGTTTCTACATGTATTTACATCAAATCAATAATGCGTAAACAAGAAGCCTCCATTGGTTTGCAACTTTCATTATCTAAATGAAAGTTTTACTTTATACCCATACTCAAATCCATCAATCAAGAGCAAAATTTCAAATGCTGACACTTGTAAATAATATCAAATTTTGAATCTCGTAAGTCTCTAGCATTGTTTCCTCTTGGTAACTTCTCTTAGAATTACTTCATTGAATGTTTTGTAGTTCTTGAACACAAACATAATTGCAGGAACAGTTTGCGATGACAAATAGTTATGTTATGACGTCTGTGGACGGCTAGGTCAGAAATACCTTTCAACACAAATAAACGAGCATGCTTGTGCCACAAGTGTGATCTGAATTTTATATAACAAAACAGATTTAAAGAGACAATGGCAATTGAAAAATAGTGAACCCTCACGATTTTCAAAATCGATATTGTTGCCTGGTTGAAGGTTTATACAAACGCCCTCACCCGAAAGGATTAAGACAAATCAGCTTCCTTATGGATAAATAGACCATTTTATAATTTAACGTCGCCGGGCGACGTTAAATTCAGTAGATAAAGGAGTTTAACACACGAACGCACGCGTATGCATGTTTCCCACGCTATGCACAATGTTTGATCGGGTCTTATACCTGTGGTTTACATCATTGAAGTACAAGTCAAAAATAGTCATGGTATATACAATTTGTTGATTAAAGTTATGGAAAACTTAAAAGTTGGCCTACAAAATTACCTGGATTGCTTTATCTCTTATCAATGTACCTATCTGTTTTGGTTTTGGGGGGTATGTTATTTTAGTGTAATATATCTCTGTCTTCAATGGCCTAAACTATAATTTGAGAGCAAATTTGACGAAAGAAATTTCATATTTTGTGAAAATGTGCCAGTCCTCTTTAATGATTTGTTTTGGTTTGGTTCAAGAATTTGTATGTCCAAAGCACAATTATCTATACAATTCAAAATTACACTAGCAATGCTAATCTTACTCAAAGTGCAATGTCTCCAACCAAAAAGAGCATTTGCAGTAGTTCAACGTTGATATGTCTCACAAGCGAGATCCCAAATGACAGTAGTAGAGGCCATATGCGATTCAACCTTGAAAAAATTCTAATAAAAAGGACTTTTGTATATTTTGAGGGCTTATGTGAACTATTATGAAAAACATTTGTCCGGCCTTCGGGCAGCTGCGTTGTTCAGATATTCAGGTCAAAGGTCACTGAACTTTATAAGGCATATCATGGATCATAACTCCTCAAAACCATTGGTCTAAAAGCACAAATGAGGTGTATATACCAGGTTTTGGGTAACAAACACAATTCGATATAGGAAAAATGATCAAATGCACCCTTCCTGCTTTTCCAAAATACTAATGTACTATCTGCATGAAATTGTACTTTAAAACTTCGTCCCCCTGAACATTTAAAAGTTGTTGGTTAAGACCTTCTTGGATATTTGTCTAGTTACAACGCCTCTGACCCTTTTTTTGATTTTGATACAGGTGGATGGGTATAAGTCTCACTTTCCATTGATATCAAAAACGTTCCAATAGTCCTCCCTTTGACGTCATAGTACTATTTAATATGAAGTGAATAATCTGGGAAACTGCTTTCTCCGATTGTTGCTAAAAATAAGCCATTCATTTTGAGTGAAAATACAGGAATGTTGTGATCTTGCTAGGTTTTTTGGGGTGATTATGAAAGGAAAATCAAAGTTTGTAAATACACCGGAGGTTTAGTGCATAAAGGCATATTATATTTTAACAGGAAGTGAAAAAAAAGAAATAATTTATAAGGTGGCAAACCATCCCCTTCCTCAAAAAAACTCTGTCTGTCTTCCCACTACAAAGGTAAGGTGGCTGACAGATTATTTTGCGCTAAAATTGAAAGCAATGATTGAGGCAAGGAGGTTCATTCGCCTACCTGTGACCTATCAAAACACCCTGACAATGGATGCTGTAAAACACCTGACGACGGATGCGTTAAGTTGGGGGGCTCATCTATCTCTTCGGGGAGGGGAAGGACGCTGACCAGCCTCCGTGGCTCATCACCATAAACGTCCTCGAGGTGTTCGCCGTCTTTCTGGCATTGCGGGCACTGACTCCCCGTGGTCAGGGGGAAGGTATATTGTGTCCGCTGCGACAATATGAAGGTGGGGGCATATAACAAGGAAGGGGTGTTTGTATGTAATCCAGTCCCAGGCCTATGACAGGGAGAGGGAGATTCTTCGGCTATTCGGGTGGTTCCGAGATTGGGGACATCGGCCTGATCGCCTCCCGTGTTCTGGGAGTGGGACAAGGTTTGCGGACAGTCTCCAGGAGGGTCCATAATCCCGACACAGCCAAAAGTCAGCGGGCCGTCGGTGGAGTGGCCGCACTCTACGTTGCATGTTTGCCGCACAATCTCTTAAGATGGTGTGGACCGTCCATACGTGGATCTGTTCGGTCATCAGGTATTGAATCATCAGATTGTGGCATATTAGGGGCCTACTCTTAGAACCTGGATCCCCGGGCAGGTCAAACGGTACGCCATGGCAGCGGACGGTTCAGGATGGATATAGCCTATGCCTTGTCATAGCTTCTCCCGGTTGCCATGATCCCAAAAGTCCTCTGTCGAGGGGCTCTGCTATCGAGACTGCCGTGTCCTGTCTGTGCTTCGTTAGCCCATTATGGCCCACGGCAGCTTGTGGTTTCCAGACCGTTAGATCTGCTTGTAAGGGAACAGATCAATCTTCCAAAGGGAGGGGACCTGGTAAAGAGGTCCTCCAGCCGACGGCGTCGTCCCAGAGTGCACCACCCGTGCTCCGAACTTGTCGGTTGCATTTATTGCAGATGTACACTAAGGGGGGACTTTCTGAACGGCTGCCTTGCTCCTGTTCAGGCAAAAATTCACTAGAGCAGTCTAGGATTACCATGCAAGGGGTGCCGATAGTTCTTCGATCCATGCAATTTCTGAGACCGTATAGAACAGCTTGGCAATTTCCTCAAGGACGTCTCAAGAGGAGTGGGTTTACCTTATTGTCCCGACTGTCCGAGGTTTCTTTTTTCCGACAGCCACAGGCCAGACCCGTAAAGAGCTCGGTGATGGCATGACAGTTTCTTTCAGTCCCTCTTGTCCAATCTGGTTGAAGAGTATGTTTACGGATTGTCCCAGGTTCGTAGCCTTGTCCGGAAGGAGTGGGATTGCCCATTCATTTGTCTTGCAAGTGTCGGGACAGTTTATTAAAACCCAACCGAAAGCGTAGTCTTCTCGGCAACTTTCTAGTGGCTGTGGCTTGTGGCCATAGGGGGTTCGGAGATACATGCATGTCTACGGATTCGAGGCCCTCACCGCTTTGAGCCAAGGGAGCCGAGTCCTCTATTCTTCCACATGCAGGCTTTGTGGCCAAGAATCAGACTCTTTCTCTTTACCCCGGAAACCGGTGTTTCTGTCACGTCTCATCATAGTTTGCAGTCGACCGGGGTTGCAGACAGTTCAGAGAAGCCGGCAGCAGGGACACATTTGAGCCACCTGGCATTTCTCTCAGTCATCTGAAATACACACAAAAAAACACATGATTGGTGACTGGCTTCTTGGTTACGCTTCCTCCTGGGCATCTATAAAGAGGCCTTCATCCCAGAGATTTTTTGGACCAATGTCGGTTGGAGTTCTACTCCAACTTCCCAACAAGTCTATTTGATGCATTGTTAGTCAAGCGGAGAGAGGGGTGTCGCCGTCCAAACCCTCTTTGCTGATCGACCTAGCATCATCGCCCAGGAGCATTAGGCGACTTTTGGTGGTGCGTTGACAGGGGTTGCGTTGCCGTTGGCTACCTTCTGCGACTTCCCCCACCGATTAAGCCATGCAGGGACATTCTGTGGCCAAAAGTAAGGCTTGTGGAAGGAGCTTACAGTGTATTTCTCTCTCCATGAGTTGAGAGGGCGATACACGTGAGTATGAGACTTACTTCCAGGACCTTATGGCGCTCACGAAATTTGTTATTCTCCACCTGCAAGAAGGTCGTTTGGACAGGTTTTTTGTTTGTTTTGATTTTTTCACAGCCCGTTGATGTGGTTCCGTGATATTGATGCATGCCATTATTACCGACTATTCGGAGTGTTGGCTCATTAGCCGTGGTAAGGGGGGTTTGTAATAGGCCCCAAATGAAATATTATGTAAAAAGGTTTGTCACTAGTACCACACTATTAAATCACACAGGGCTCACCAGTTTGAGGATTGTCCCAAAACGTATTTTTTACTGATTTGACAATAATATTGTAGCTGTTTCATTAAGGTCAAATATTGTTGGTTAATATTATACAGACTGAGAATTGGCTAATTTACGTTGAGGAAAAACGTTTGTAAAAATTCGATTAAAAGTGCTTCTTGCTGACAAGCAATGATGGCTTGCCATTGATCACAATAAGTTTTTATGTGTTATGACCCCCAAAAACATGGGATAGGGACACCATCTTTTGCTCTAGGCCAATTGGCTGGCAGTAACTGTTATGACCCAAAAATTTCCCCAACAATGCCTTTTTGACCTTTAATATTGACCAATGCAGTTAACTTGAAGGCCGGAAAATTTAAAAGAGTATTTTGGGCTGGTTTCATTTAAAGATGAGGTATATGTTTGGGTTTATTTGATACTTGTACAGACTGACGAATTTATGTTTTTTGAGAAAACGTGGAAAATTTTGATTAAAAGTGCCTTCTATGTTGAAAGATAATGATGACTCCATTTTGTAAGCATAAAGACTGCTTTTATTGTGGTATTACCCCCAAAACGTGGGGATGACACCATGAGTTTTGCTCTAGGCCCAATTGGTGGATGAGCAGTTATAACCCATATAGGCCGTATAAACGGGCGTTGACCTTTAACCTTTGAATATCTGACCAACGCAGAGAACTAGAAGGGGACAAACTTTTTTTGGTTAATATTCATATATAGGACTACCAAAAATATACAAGAGTCCTTTCATTAGAATTTTCAAGGTTGTATAGGACCAGTGTCAATATACGCCTTACTAAGTGCATAAGTTCACATAAAACTCCTCAGTGTAATAGTTCCATGGGAATTTCTCAGTCCTGAAGGGAAATTTTGTCAGCAGTTTTCAAGACAACAGGGTTTACATAAGTCCCTCGACGACGACACTAATATTCCACAGTATATCAGTCAAAGATAATCACCACGATTTCTATCTGTCCACAATTGCAAATCCTATTTGATTCCCAGCACTTTAGGCTTCAAGACGAAAGTTTAGAATCTTACAGCAATCTGCTCACATGGAATTATACATCCTGGCACTATGGTACTTTACAGGTATGCTACTCGTTGTAGATTAGACTAGCGATAACTTCAGCTTATGGTTACTATGTAGATTCAATTCATCGTGTCACCGAAGAAAAGTTTGGGACAGGCGTCGTTACTTGGGATGAGGAGGACAGAAAAAAGAAAATATTTGGGCCGATTCACCGTTTCATGAACAAACTAAGATAATCTGGCTTTCATGTTGCCATCATTTTTAAAAGGAGAGTTGCAAAGACTTTTGTGTTCGATTCAAAGGTCAGTGGACATACATTGATTACCACTGAAGCAAATACGATTAGTCAGAATCTTTTGAGAGATAATGTAGCTCTAAATTCGCTTACGTTGATTTGAATGCTTTCATTATAAAAAGAATAGGATTGATTTTTCTCTGCTCTCGGACTACATGTTTCAATAGGTTATAACGTGGAATTTTTAATTTACACCCACTGCACATACCCCTCATAAAATGCCTGTCCCTTAGAAAAAGTACTAGAGGTGACACGAGGGGTTTGAATCTACAAGTGGATGCTGGCGGCGAGACTGAACTCAAATCTCCATTATATAATGGACTTTCACCAAAGTTTCCCAAGTCTTAAAATAGCTATTACCACAGCATCATGCATAAACATAAACTTTGCGCTAGCTGACCAATTGGAATTCACATAAATTATATTCATCTTGAATTGCATCACTTCATGGGGAAATCCCATGATCACGAACATGTTTTGATTTTAAGGCAAAACAAGGTGACTAAGTTCTAAGTTTACCAAACAAATTTTTTGTTTCCTTGGGGAATTCCCCACTACCCCTATTTGTGCAATTCTACGGTGTCATCCTTGCAAAAAAACAACACTAGGGGATTCCCCTGCTCTCTTTTTTATTATAAACAAAGTACTTTTCACGTGAGAACTTTCTCAAAAAATGAGAAAAATAATATTGAATTAAATCCAAATTTTGGAGGGTAATATAAGAGTTCTATTACGCTATGAAAGTTAATTGAATTTATGAGTTCTTGAGTATGAGTATATAAAAGCCAAACCTTTCATTTGACAAAAACGTTACCAACCAAAGGACCTGTCTTGGTTCATGCTTAATATTGATTTGGTGTGAAAAAACCTGATGCAAGTTACCGATTATACAATCGGAAAGAAATGGGTGATTTTATTCAAATGGTATCACTTGGTTTGGATGAGCAAATAAACTAGCAGTTACAATGCAACCGTGTAAAAAATCTCCAATTTTTGAAAAATTGGGGGCGCCCTTCAAAAAAATGTTGCTAATATTGTTTTAAGCTTGTGAGAAAAATTAAAAATATTTTGGCTTGTCAGTTGTGAATTTTGAATTTACGTGTTTTCTGAATGGATATATTGATATGTTAATTGATTTGTACAATTATTTTCGTCAAATTGGTTTGCTTCTTCCTAAGAAACAGTGTTATCGCTGTTATTCCCAAAAAGGATAGTTAGTTCGTTCGTGAAAGGCATTAGTAATGACTTTAGGTGTGAGGATTAGTTGGGCTGTGTAAGCTGATCCGGAGCCATGTTTATCCATGATACGGATGCATCTATTATGGCCCATCATTTTAGCTATTAAAGTGATTTATGACAATTCTACAGCCATTGTCTTATCACCTGATGGAGAGACTGAACCATTCACTATTTCAGCGGGTGTTCTCCAAGGTGACACCTTGGCCCCATTCATTTTCATCACAATTCTTGATTATGTTATTCGCCATGCACTTGCAGATATCAGCAATGAAACATGGATTCTGTTGGAGCCCAGAAGGAGCAGACGACATCCAGAAATCCGACTTCACGATCTCGATTTCGCCGATGACATTGCTCTCCTAGCATCATCTATTCTTCTTCTTCTTGCATATGAGGCAGCAGCTAAATATGTTTTAAGCGTTGGAACCAACTCACTGTTGATTGGTTGGGGTTTGAGAAATCTGTGTCCACCGGTGGACGAAAGGTAGGGCACTCATTGAGAATGTGACCCGCAGTCTGTGATGGAGAACAACATTGGCAGGCTGGCGATGGCCGCAGTCCCCATCGGTGCATGTTGCTATTGAAGCGACCGACTCCTGTGCGAATCCGGTTTAAGGTGACCCATTCCTTGGGTTGGAGATTGCTGCCAGGTGGTAGTTCTGTCTTAAGTGTAATAGAGAGTTCATCTGGTCTTAGAGTATATTGCCAGGCAGTATTCCATGTCTGTAAGATGTTGAATGGGGAACTGGAGAGTTTAGCGGCGTGTCGGCAGAAAGGTCGGCGAGAGCGCAGTCTCTGTCTACCGAGTTGGTGTGATTGTTTGACAGTGTTATGCAGCAGGTGCTTGTTGTCCAGCAGGGCCTTATTCACTAGTTTGTGCGTGTGGTGTTCTCTCCGACGTACTGCAGGTGCAATGCCTGAAAGCACTGATAGGAATTCAGATGGAGTAGGACGGAGGCAGCCAGTGATGGTTCTCACGGTCTCGTTGAGTAATGTGTCCAGCTTCTTTGTGTGAGAGCTGTTGCACCATGCTGGGGCAGCATACTCAGCAATGCTGTAGACCAGAGCCAAGGCAGTGGTGCATAGGGTCGTTGGGCTGGCACCCCATGAAGAAAGTCCAGCAAGTCGGCACAGGAGGTTATTCCTCGAAGATACCTTGGCGCATACGGACTCGATGTGCTGCTGGTAAGTAAGCTGCCGGTCAAGCTTCACTCCCAAGTAGGTTGGTGTAGGATTGTATGGCATAGGTGCTCCATTTAGGTTGATTTGGAGCTGGCGATGAGCCTCTTTGGGGTTGAGGTGGAAGGCAGTAGCGGTGGTCTTGGCTTCGCTCACCTTCAGTCTCCAGGTCTTGAGATATGCTGCAAGTAGGGCCATGTAAGTGTGCTTTCTACTTCTGTCCAGTTGCTGTCCGAGTGGAGGAGGGCAAGATCGTCGGCGTAGCCATATTGTCTAGATGTTGTTTGAGGTAAATCGCTGATATACAAGTTGAACAGCATAGAAGCCAGTACAGATCCTTGTGGTACTCCGTTCCTCAGACGACGTAGACGATTACTCTGCCCATCACTGGTCTTGAGAATAAAGCTACGGTTTGCAAGCATGTTACATGAATTGTACCAGGTGACGATCCGGGATGGTCCTGAGAAGCTTGAGTGTCAGGCCCTGGTGCCACACAGTGTCGTACGCTGCAGTGAGGTCCACCAAGATGACGCCTGCCTTACGGCGCTTTTCAAAGCTTTCCTCAATATCATTTGTGAGTTTTACGATCTGATGGACAGTGCTCCGGCCACGGCGAAATCCTGCTTGTTCGTCAGGCAGATGGGGTTCGACGACGGGCTCAAGCCGGGCCAGGATCATCCTCTCAAGGAGTTTGGAGGAGACACACAGTAGTGGTATTGGGCGGTAGTTCTTAGGGTTGCGACAGGCTTGTTTGGTTTGGGGAGTGCGATGATAGTAGCTCTCCTCCTGATCTTGGGTAAGGACTGGTTGGTAAGGCAACATGTGTAGAACTCCTGGAGCCATTCTAGACATCGTGGGCTGCATTGCATCAGGAACTCTGCTGGTATGTTGTCAGGGCCCTGGGCCTTTGCACTCTTTAGTTGGCTGATAGCAGAGGTCAGCTCATCTAGTGAGAAGGATGTTGAAAGTGACCCGTCCACGCCGGGGGCTCGACGAAGTTTGGTGATCTCTTTTTTGACAGAGCGAGTGTGATCCTTATCAATGTTCTTGAAACGACCATTTGCGAGGAGTTACTTAGCAATTGAGTTGGCAGTTACTGGACATTTCGATAGTTTGGAAATTCTGCCGGTGAGGCGGTTTATAGTCTTCCAGGACTACCTGCTGGAGTGGATGAAGTCGATTCTTTGGACCGTCTCCTCCCAGCGCTCACGGCGTTTCTTGTCCAAACAGTTTGTCAGATCTGAAGCCTTGGATGAAGCTTCTTCCCCGGGTTCAGAATTCAGGAAATCATTGTAAAGAGTATCACATTCCTCATCCCAGGATGGGATGTAACTGCGACGACAGCCACGTGGGATGGTCTTCTTTGCTATATTAATAAAGAGTTGACACAGTGCTGTGTAAGAATTGTCCAGGTTGGAGGAGGTTGGTGTCGGGAGGTTGGGCACTTCTGAATCCAAAAAAAAAAAAAAAAAAAAAAAAAAAAAAAAAAAAAAAAAAAAACACCTTCCAGAGTTGAAAGTGTCTGATTGCTTGGGGTCATGCAAAAGTTGTACACTGGATTTTGAGGCCCAGTCCTCTAGGGTATCTCCATCCATCTATTAACAAAGCAGAACTCCTGTTACAGAGTGTTGAGGCAGCATCAAATACAGTTGGTCTACACCTGAATGAGGGGAAAACTAAAACCCTTCTGGTAAATATTCCATCGTCGACCTGCGTTAAGAACATCAAAGGAGTTGAACTCGAAAATGTACCTGAATTCAAATACCTTGGTTAATATATTCCGGATTCTTTTCATGACTTCAAATGTAGGAAAGCACAAGCATGGGTCGCCTGCAATAAACTCCACAAGATCTGGAAATCCTCACTAGATCGAAGGGCTAAAATCAGATTCTTCAAAGCCTGCGTGGAAAGCATTCTGTTGTATGGCTCAGAAACTTGGACAATCAGCAAGAAAATGGAAGATCGTATAAACGGGTGCTACACTCACTTTTTACGAAGAGTGCTCAACATCAGTTGGAAGGATCATATTGCAAGCACCACCGTATACGGTGATATCCCTCCAATATCTTCAACGATCAGACAACGCCGTTTATGTTTTGCTGGACACTGCATCCGTACCACCGCCCAACCCATCTCCCATTTGATTTTCTGGGCTCCTCCGGACGTGGGAAATCAAGCAGAGGCAGAAGTCCCCTTCGGTACACTGACACCATCAAGAGCGATCTCAATCGAGATCTACAAGAGATCCAGTATATCATGCATGACAGGGATATCTGGTTCGAACATGTAGCCAGTGCTTCTTCCATTCCGTCCACGGACGACCGATGATGATGATGATGATGATTATGGCCCACTTTGAGGCTGGGCGGATTGGGAACAGTCAGAGGTTTAAATCCTACTCCTATTCGAAACTGGCTGCGATATATATGTATAGTTTTAACTCTCTGTACACGGAACCGGAGGCTTAACGTCCCCTCCAAAGGGCGGGATACTTCAAGATTCATTTGCCCAATTCCAAGTGAACCACGGAGGGGAGCGGTATTCTGATTTTAATCAATAGCTGGAATACAGATCAAATCCAGAATTGAATACACGAATAAATCCCATCAAGTGTCCACCAGGATTCGAACCCGAGAAATATGCGCCACAGCCACGCACCCTAACCACTAGGCCACGTTCTCCTAAAAAGGACAAAGATCCTCTTAAAATTAACGTTATTGCCAAAACGTTTCCAAACCGTATGAAACTGGTGATTAATCTTGCCCACGAGTCCAAAGATAAAAGGATAAGGATCAAGTTGGCGCACCCCTGGGAAGTACATAATTCTTCCAAAATAATTGTTTCTAAAATTACAGAAATCAGTTCTACGTGTGTTCTCACGCCTAGTATGTGCACATTTTCTAGAAAATGAATTGAATATCATCTTAATCTTAATATCAGTGACCAACGGTGACTCCAGCAAATAATGGAGCTATTGATAAGTAAATCTGCTCGGTATGCAGAGACCAGACCAGACGCCAGCCCCGTGGTTCCGAGGGGGCAATTTCCCGGTAGGTGCAACAAATGTCCCGATCACAAGCAAACATTTCCCGGTTGCAGAGCAAAAGAATCCGAAAAGGGGTTGATTTAACATGAATATCCATGTTTATTTCCCGATTTCCCCTCAAGATTGTTTTCAGAGGGGCACTCTGCCCCCCCCTTTGCCCCCACCTGCCTACGCCACTGGACCAGACACTTCAGATTCCTTTGTTATCTGGAACTCCAGAGCCATTGTTATTATCCATGCAGCTGAAAAGATTTCACGTGTTATACCACCACCCCGATTTGGATTTAACTATTTTTCATTATGTCGAACACACATTAGAGAGTTAGAGGTTCTACTGTGTGTTCAATTAACTTTGACCGTAAATTTCATTATTTATTGGAAAGGAAAACGAAGGTGAACAAAACTCATGAGAGTAAAGTTCTTTGGCAAACTGCGACCTAATATCTCTGTGCAGAACCAAACCCATAACTTGCCGCGTAAATCATTCACCTATATGAAATGTAGGTAAACCGGTGTGAAAGTAATCATAGTCCGGCAGGTATCATAGTCCGGGCTCCATAGACGACAACGGAATAAAGCGTGAAACTAATGTTGCGTAAAAGAGTCAACTGAATGGATTGCCCTATTGTTCACCATTGTTCCCGGACTGTGAGACCGGCGGACCATATCTCCTGCCACACCGGTGCCGAACAAACTTTTAAAATGAATAGAAAAGAGGTCCTACATTAACATGATTAATGTATGGGTCTTTGTTCTGCACCAAAGTGTTAGGTCACAGCTTGCCAAGCAACATTCTTCCATGATTTTTGTTCATCTTCGTTTCCTTCACGGTCAAAGTTATTGAACTGACAGAAGAAACTCAGGTTTTATTTTATTCGTGAGCGATGCTATAGCTCAATCTAAATCGGATTGTGATAAAACCTGAAAGCTTTTCAACGTCATGGACAATAACAATGCCTCCGCAGTTCCAGAGAATCTGAAGTCCGTTGTCCTAACGGGCAGATTTATTTATCAATAGCGCCATTATTTGCTGATGTCAATGGAACGTGGTATGCATTCGTCAGGAGAAAATGTGCACATAATAGACGTGAGAACACACGTAAGAACAGATTTTTGTAATTTTAAAGAATTTAATTAGGACAAATTACGTACTCCAGGGGTGCGTCACTTTGTAAACGATAGTGAGATTTGCCCTTTAACCTAATTGACGTCCTTAAATTTTTAGCCTTCAATATTCATTCCCAAGGTAGAGACAAAAAACGTAGTTGAAGGGTTTAACCATTCATATAGCAACAGGAAGAATCGGCTTTCATTGTTCTATCATCAAACACCGAAAAGATTCTTTATTCCACAATGAATTAGTGGGAAGTAAAACAAATTATATACGTGCCAGGCTCGTCATACCAAGCAGAGCTCAAATAGGACAAAGTCGGGAATAAGCACACATTTGGACGATTTTAAATCCTAATTGGCAAAATTTTAGTGCGCTTTCGCTCATACGTGTGTCAAAAGGATGTTCACCGTGAATAAAAAAAATATTAAAAAATATTTGTAACTCTTTTTAGAATATTATTATTACTTTATTAACAAATCATCATCATCAGAGCCTTTGTCAGTCACGGCTGGACTAAGGCTCACACAGGTTGCATTCTGGATTTTGGCCTAACCCTCCACGCTGGCCTAGTTGCGGGTGGGAAAGGGGAGGGAACCCGGTGGTGAATAGAGTGATGAGTGCAGGTAAAAGACCTCGGGAGGTCCCTACTCTTTCGATTTAAGTTCTGAATTTTTACGGTTCAGGAATGAACTCCCCTGACACACGGGACCCACAGCTTTACATGACTCTCCGAACCATGAGGCGCAGGGCACCCATTGCATACACCTGACATTTTTACGCAATGGGGTGGGAGCGAGGGAAATTCATATATCACACGCTGTGCAATATGCCACTTTCCGACCTACAGGCAACTATCTGAGTATGACCAAGAAACCCCGACTCTTGCGGGGCTCGAACCCGGGGCCGCTCGATCGATCTTATACTCTGCCCGACGGTTCAGCGCCTTGACCACGCTCGGACACCTCGCCCTGTGATTGTATAACAAATAACTACTCTAATCACCATTGTGGAAAATCCCGAGATCATTGCAATAATTGTAAAGTATGCATCATTTTTAGAGGGCTCCCGAATTGCCGCTTGTACAAAATTTGAGTACAGTAAACTAAAGAAGATGAGTAAACATAGTTAAGTGTAAATTCACCAACCAGGATCCAGAGAAAAAACGAACATAGGCAAAGAAACTTTTCTTGGGTGTTTGCAACTTAGTCACCACAGTGAAGGCACAAAAAATTATACGTTTATCAATTGAACGAATATGAAAATGGTTCCAAAAAGTCTGACCTTTGACCTTTAGCACAGAACAGGTGACTATGCACTTAGACCCATTCACTCCTGAAACGTAGAATAAAATAATTACAAAAGTTACGCTGGCAAACCGTATTGAAAACTTGTTCTTGACGAGATAATTCATCATGATCAGACCGGTTTTCTTAAAGCGGTTCGCTATATTGGCGAAAATGGTAGACTACTTTTAGATATGATCATAAATTTTACAGATGTTGATAATATTTCCTGGTTTGCCTTTGGGATTGATTGCTTGAGAAGGCATTGATAATCTAATTAGTTGAATGTCTATAAATAAATCTCCTGTAAAATTTGGTTCTTGCGTCCTGCTTCGAGAGGATCAGATCTATATATAACGGAGCTGAAAGTTGCGTTATAGATAATGGATATGCCTCTCATTTTTTTAAAATTTTGCGACGGCCCTTCGTCAGGGTTGCGGGTTGTCGCCTTATATGTTTTGCTATGTTCAGAACTCTAAGCAACTCATCTGCCGTTTGTATCCAGGAAATTAAAGGTATGAAGAGTGTCTTCTGGCATTAGTGGTGATTATTTAAAGTTTTAAAAGATTATGATATTAAAATAAGTCAGTTTGCAGATGACACCATTATATTATTGGATGGGACAATGCTTCTTTACAGAAACAGGGAGCTTATTGGTAATTTTCAATATTCTCTGGTTTGCCTATAATTATAAATAAAAGCACGATTTAGGGCTTGGCAGTTTGAGGAATCAATGTTGTCATGTGAAAATACGACAGTGAGAGCAGTGGTAATAACGATTCCACATTTTCTATTGTGGGGTTTATGCATATCTGTCATGATATGTACATTATTGAGGATGTTAAGTCAATAAGCGAATGGGGATATAAGAAAACCCTGAAAATGTGGAAAGATGATGAAGATTTTACCCTGTTGCCGGTCTAGATTACTTGTGATCAAAACTTTCTGCTGTGTCTAAGCTGGTATATCCTTTTCGTATTCCAAAAACCCGTTCAGAGCATTTTTCAGGAGCTGATAGTATTTTGTATAATTTTTGGGGAATGGTGCTTCAGATAAGATAAGAGAATGACTATGGTTCCTTCCTATTTCAAAGGGAGGTTTAAGTATGCAGATGTAGAGCATTTTGTAATGTTCTAAAAATTGCCTTGGATATCAGCGGTTTTATGATTAAATCCTGATGCTATTGGACCTTGTTGTTTACAAAATTCAATTCAGGCTTTTGGACTTGGTGATCTGTTATTTAACTGTAATAATTTTCGAGACACGAGCTTTTACTTAGAACATATCAAGAAACCCTTTTGTAAAGAACTACTGTGAAATCTGGGCCACCATTCATTTAAGAAACCGGATGAGACCAATATTCTCAATGAGATCATTTGGTTAATTATATTAAATTGATAAAAAAGGGTTTTGGAAACACCGGTTGAGATTGGGGTATTTGTTGGTTAATAAAAAGACATCTGGTCGGATAATTTTTTACACACACACACATTTGATTTAAAAAGATGCAGGATATAAATTCCCTAGCAATATAACATGGTTCGCCAGTACTACAAAACTAATCTGCCATTCCTAGAGAATTGGAAAGATAGCTATAAATGACATGCTCCTGCTGACACCGGATTTGTCCCGGTATGATCAATGTCTTGCTATATTGGGGACGTAAGATAGTGTAAAATAATCGCTTAGGTTACCACAAAAAAACAAGTTTGCTTGCACACACGACACGAGCCGTCCTCTATATTATGACCCATTTCTATTGAGAAAGTGGGAAACTGTTATCAAAAACAGTATATGATTACAAATTGGTGCAAAATCTGATGTCGTGGTTATATAAAGCGCAATAGATTTTCACATAAACAACCAAAAGTAGGAATTTTCATTTTAATTTCTCCATATGGGATTTATTGCCTGCAAAATGAATTTTTTGTTTTTAAAATGGTGCTCTAGCATTATAAAAAAAAAATGACTGGAACTTCTGTGGCGTACTGATCGCGCGACTCTTGTCAGGCCCCGTTTTGGTTCAGGCTGTTAGAATTGTAGCAAGCCTTTTGGATTAAGCAGGGTGTTGCTTGGATAAAAGACAAAAAGCAATGTGAAAATTAGGTTACAGTATGGAAAACATCTTTTTGGTTGTGTCTTTCACACTACTATTACTCCTCCACTTGGTCAAATCAAATTATGTCTATGCTAGACCCAAGCCAATTCATAATAGGTTGTACCTACCAAAAAATCACTCAGAGTTTCAAACATTTTCTCCACAATTATTGATATGTATAGTATTCAACATGGAAGATAGTAATTGCTTCAAAGAAAAATAAATTACCATCTCTTATATTAAATGGGTGGAGTCTTTTCAATAGGGCCAGGTTAGTTTTTAAGCATTCGATGCAATAATTGGACTGCTCTGCACATTGAGCCGAGCTATGTCGTACTACATGATAGGGATATGATTTCGGTCATTTCTGCAGATTGTTCTTTGGATTTAAATGAAAAGTTCTATGCATTTTTTATAGATTCATGGAACATCAAAGTGCCGTGTAAGATTTTATATGCCAGGTGTCAGAATCGTGTACAAGTGGTGTGGGGCCTTCTAGGTGTATGTCCCAAAGATTATTGGGTCTGAGAATGGTCGTTTCTAGTGACCACTTTGTACTTAGCTGTATATTCTTAACAATTTATGGGTGCATTTATGGGGCCACAGACTATAATTATAAGGCGGGGATTTATTATTCCCCCCACTACCAAATATCCCAAGCATGAACAGGAACACAATTACAGATATGCTCTGAAGTTTGCTGACATTCAGTTTTTTGTAAGGTGTTTTTAATGTGTTCACTTCGTGCTGGATTGTTTTGAGGATATATTTTGGTCAGGTTAATTTTTAGCCTGGGGTGTGGGTGTCCCATATAGGGTATATGTAGGGGGTTTTTTTAATGTAGATTAAAGATTCTTTCATCTGGGATGTCAGTTTTTAGGTCTGTATGTTTTTTGATGTTTGATTTTTATGTGTGGTGAATAAAGTTTGGAGTAGCTAAAGAAAAAAAAAAGGGTGTATCACTGAATTGAAACCTGGTTTTGGTGGTATTTTGCAGATATCTTTTGTTTTGCCCTTTATAGGCTAGTTGATAGTATTACGTTGTTAAAAAACGATTCATCCAAACTTGAAGAACTTCTAAACAGTCAAAAAGATAATTTGCACTTGTTTGTGGCCAATTCAATAACAAGTTAATAACTGGCATGTGTTTTATACTCAGATCATTGCGGTCATTTATTACCATCAATCACCAGAGTGTGTAAAGCACACACATTAGGTATCACATCTTCAATACCGAAGTCAGATTAGAACTTGTTACCAAGGCCAGACCTTGAGGTACTTTATTAAACTGAGTGCAGATATTGGATTGCCCCTGAAACCAAAAAGAAAAATGCAAAATTCCTGTGAAAGCTATTTAAATTGTACTTTTGAAGTATTTACAATTTAAGAAGCTACCTGGCACAGTTTGACAAAGAAAAAAAAAAGCTCAGGAGATTGGGGAACAATCATTTTGATCACAATGCCACTGTAGTCTAGTTAATCATTCGTCAGCAAAACTGTTCCAGTCTTCAATTTCCGTCAGACAGAGTACCACCATTCACCAAATGTCATAAAACAATAGTCCATAATTTGTCATGTGCATTTTGACCGACTCACACAAATTGCCAACAGTAAACATTGTTGTTTTTTTTTTTTCTTTTTTTTTGTGGTTGTTTAATATTACTCTGAAATAGTCCAAAAACTAATATATATAAACGTCTACAAAATCAACCTAGTGGAAATGTAGAAATAAGGGTGGCAACGTTTGCTACAGAGGGTTTAAACATTCGATAGTGTTCAGAATTGGTTTAAGTGATGTACCAATTTATTTGGGCTACTCCTCAAGGTTTTACAATAAAAAGGTTAGTTTGCCCTATCTGTAGGTTATAGCTGTTAGCTACAAATAGGCTCATACAGTTCAAGGTCATCCTGCGGGGGTAAATTCATAGAAGGGTCCGATTGCTTGATCAGGACCTGGTTGTTGTTAACACTGTTTAAATTTGTCCCAATATATCAAGTAAATGTAATAGAGGTTTACTTTGTTGTGAGGCTTTCCAGACCCCATATAAGAGATTACAGAGCTATGACTAGTGACCTTCCATAGACACATTTGTACTCTCCCCTAGTCACCATTTTTTGCTTTTACATAATTTTTGCTACCCTAAATATTATCGATGGTGCCAGCAGTATATTTGTCGGGTTCTGTCCAATTGACGCACAATTTGCACGATTTTTACCGAACGATCTATCTGGGACAAATTTGACCCAACTGTGACCTTGAAGCCTGATTCACTGACTCATAACTATTGAACTATAACCTTTTTAATCGGACAATGTAACGAAACACGTTGGCTACTTTTCGACCGAGCGTTGTGGACTTTTATATGTGACCCCTGTATACCCTACCCCAACCCTCTCACCATATGTTCAACTCTTTGATTTAGTTGAGTACGTTTTGATATGTGTTTTCACACGGTATTACCAATCTCATGTTCTCGTTGTAATGATGGTTGCACTTAGTTGTGAGGTTATAGCAGTCATTTTCATTCTCGTTTGACTGGCTCTCCATAAAAGGACCATCGGACGGATAATGCGAAAACAGGACGCCTATTCGTCTTACTTTCCTGAGACCGTGGTGAATGAATGAGACTAGTCCGTACATTAAAGGACTTCCTGTCCAAAGTTTATCCTTTTGCATGGTTTTCACAAAACTCACGTTCAATATATTCCCCAATGTTGCGTTTATATAAACTTCATACCGTACCAGGTCGTTCTCTTGAATGGGTATATAAATCGTTCATATTTGAATCTCCTTCCCTCCGCCCCCCCCCCCACCCCAACAACTGCGCTTTGCCCTTTAAGTGGACCCCGTCTGTTTTTTGCGAATTTACCTACCAATGCTTGTTCCACTTACCACGCCAATTATCCGATACTTCAATTGTAATATTGATCCAGTTGGCCGAACTCATGGCTCTTGCGCCGCGCTTTCTTTTAGTGGTTCGGGTGTGACTGGACATGCAGCCTAGCTGTTGTGTCATGTTTTGTCTTTTTTTTGGGGGCGTGTTTGACCCAGTGAAACGTCAGAGTGCCCTGGTCTATGCAGCCCACACCCATATCACCCACGGTGAGCTTCATCGTTAGATAAGCGCTGACTATGTGTGCTTCTGGGTGTCGATTATCATCATCCAAAACCATGGGGTGTATTTGCTCATGCAATAAATAATCCAGTTGAACTGCACCATAGGAATGGGGATTTATTAGCTCATAAACTTAGCCATGGTCCTGCAACACCTGCTTTATATTATCGCCCGCAAACAGGCCATGGTAGTCTTACAGGCTTAGGAGTTCTGCTTATGAGAGAACCGTCTTCACGAAAATCATTTTACGCTGTACATCGCGACCGCAGGTGAGTTTTTAACCTTATATATGTCAGGATTCATAAGCAGTTTAAATTATCTCATCCAGAAACACTTTCCTACCGTTTAAATTCCAATCGCCCAAACTCTGCTGTTTTATTGAACAGCACGACGTAAACCAACGACTCAATATAATACCCTGACATGTCGACCCACCGCAGACGGCAGTGGGGATCGACCCCACGATTTTTGGATATTATATAGAGGGCGCCCAATAATTTGGTCAGGCACCCATATCCACAGGGCCAAAAAAATTCATATCAGCATCAACGCGCACTGTATAGTGATAGCCGTATTTGACCGGTAGCCTTTTTTAAAAGGGTGTCATAGTAGCTCTCTTGTAGACGTGTAGTGGCGGACACATAGTATGTATTATATTTGTTATAGAGGCATCAAAATCAGGCTCAATCCAAAAGACAGCTATATGCAAATATTCAGTCTAATTTAGATCATAATAGTGACTTTCGAATGGAGGCATTGCTCTAAGCTTTGATTTTTTTTTCATGTTTAGCAGGTCCACCCGCCAAGTTTCTCAAACTTTTATCATTGTTCCCGATACAACGTGTGTATTTGGGGGATAAAAAAAACCTTGAGTGTATGATTATGATACGACACCAACTCGACATTGATCGTGAATATAAACCTGTGATGATTATAGAGGCCCTAACGTTTGATGTCCTATACGCACCCTTGCATACGGTCTCCATTAGACTGCATCAGTCAGGACCTTAAAAATCCTTCAGGTTTGTTGTTTAGCATTATTCGTAATTTCATAGCACTTTCTTCACACCTTCTTGCACGACTGTGACCCGTTTCTGTTTTATTTACCTAGGAAACGGCACCACTACCCCCAGCTATCCATGCTGAGTCAATTTCTTTTCTGTATTCATCCCCTGGTCTTCATGAAATAGGACTAAACAGCAAGAGTGTTATGGGTTAGAAACTTTATCCTAGGCCTCGGATTGCTTAATGGTTTTAGTAATTTCCCTTTTGATTGTAAGACAGTCTGTCATGCATTACAAGCCAAGCACCTTGTTAATTTTTCGATTAACTTTACGCGACGAGAGCATGCTTTGTAAAGACAATTATAAGCGGTTTCAACGCTTCGGCGGGAGCCGTGAACACCTCTCCTGCACCCCCCCCCCCCACCGCCCACCCATTACTTCCACGCCGTTGTCAACGTGGTTTGCTCCATTCACCCCCACCCCCCCCCCCCCCAAAAAAAAAAATGAACCTCTGGAGGCCGGGCGTTATTTTAATATCCATAATATCGTATTGGCGTTTTTGGTATTTTGATTTTGGGCCAGCATGATATAAACTTGGGGTGATGTGGGATTTCCCATAGTGCCTTCATTTCACAGATATGTGATTATTTTGGATTTTTGAGAATTCCATAAACGGCCAGCCACTTATTGTTTGTTATCTTTGGGTTTTGGGAATTCCCACAGGAGACAGGCAACTTAACAGATATCATCTTGGGTTGTTTTGGATTCCATAAAGGGCAGCAATTTACGGATGCCATCTTTGGCGTTTTGGGAATTCCCATAGTGGCAGCCTTCACAGATGCTATCTTTGGGTGTTTGGGAATTCCCATAAGGTCAGGCCATTTCACGGATGGCCATCCTTGGGTTGTTTAGGAATTCCCATAAGGGCCAGGCATTTCACAGATGTCATCTTTGGTTTGTGGAATTCCCAGAGTCAGATTTCATTCAAGTATCATCTTTGTCGTGTTTTGGCCGGAATTTCCATCCATTAAAAAATAAAATCCCGTCTTAAAACTACAATTCTTTACCTGTTGTTTCCGTTGTCAGAAACACCAAAGAGACTGATGACAAAATCCGTTGAATTCCCACACTGATTTGTCAAAAATCTTGGAAAGCTTCCACACTTAATTTCTAAAAACAGCTATTGGAATTCCCATTGTCATTTCGAATTTTGTCATCTTTGGGGGGGGGTGTTGTGTAAATTTTGGGAATAGCACATGTCTAGGCCAGCAGATGACTTGTTATTCCAAAATCTTGATGATGCAACTTTGCACCCTTGAGCATTCGAGATATGGAAGGGAAGTAATAACAGGGGTAAAAATTGCAAAAGTTCATACGGGATCAAAGGTGTATAGAAATGTCCATCTTGGTCTAGTAAAAAAATATTAGTTTGCCATATGTACGACAATTACTTTTACCACAATAGGCTTAAAATGCTTCAAGGTTCACCATGGGGGTAAAAAAATAGATCAAGTGACAAGATTTCTCTCAAATGGGCTCAAAATTCAAATGCTTATAGATAGAGATGGAAAAGGATGTTATGTGATTTGTTTGACATTAGGGGGATATAATAAGGGGCAAAATAGTTTAAGGCCAACCCTTGTATTAGAGGGTTTTATCTTAAAAGCTTGAAGGCAGTCGCCAACAGAACCCACGACCAAGCCTACACGGGATCCCACTGGGATACAGAGAGATGGCCAAAAAAATAACAGATATATCCAAACAAACAATCTCAAACCAAACATAGGAAACACAGGAAAGAACAACAACTAACCAGACAAACAGCAACACTAAAAGAGAAGGAAATGGCCAGATCTCTTTCTCATCAACAGTTTCCTACTCACATATAGATACTTAGGTATTGTACCCAAGGGTCTTCTTTTAAATCCAAATATCAACATTATGACCCCTACTATCTACAATCGGTTATCATGAGGCATGTTCAGGAATTTAACCTCTAGCATGGATTCTTATACAGGAAACATGCTCACAGTGTTTTAACATGCTCCACATCACTTACATACCTGAGCCTGTTTGGCAGCTGCTAATGTTGACACTCACATATTTATCTATCTTGCCAAATTTACAGTAGATGTTTGTTAATACAGAAGTTCTATGGATTGAGCAAACTCAAGAACTTAATTACATAGAGAGTATTCAGACAATTGTTCCGTACTATGTTATTTTGCTTTGTGTTTGTGATTTCCACTGTATCTATTGGTCAGTGTTGTATGTCTTGTTTTTGGTGTGTTTTCCCCACATCTGATACATTACATAATAGTAATCACTCCTGTAATGAGACTGCTGTGCTTTCAATATACACTACTCTCGAAAGAAAGAAAGTGGCTTAATAAAACGCCACTATTTTTCGTAGAATACTCGTGCACTGACAGAAAACAGTTAAAGTTAACAACATTGTCAACTTGTCAGATTACCAGTTATCATCTGGTGAGACCTCTCTTCTTAGGAGGGGTTTGAAATTTTTGTCTTCTTTTATTCGGCGCACAGAGGGGGGATGGGGGAGGGGGTGGACGCTTGGCGGCAGGGGGGGGGGGAGTGAGGGGAGGGGATGGGGAGGAGGGGAGGACAAGGCGAGGGAAGGAGGGGGGGGGGGAGGAGGCGGGGGGTTGAAGGGACGAGGGGGGGTGGAGGGGGGGGGGGGGGAGATGGATAGGGGGGGGGCAGAAAGAGGGGAGGGGAGGGGAGGGGGAAGGGAGGGGGGGGGGGAGCGAGGAAGAGGGGGGGGAGAGGGGGTGTGGCACTTGGAGAGTGTGGGTTTGCTGCAAGTGGTGACATGTTGCTTGGTGTATCTTTGAATGTAGTGGGGTAATTAGTGTCAGGTTTCTTTTTCATACATTTGACATTTGGTTCCTCCTTCTGTACGTTTTCTTTGGTGGCAGGTGGATTTTAGTTACACAATACTATGTTTGGAGTTCGGGGGGGGGGGGGAGGAAGGGAGGCGGAAGGAGGGAGAAGGGGGGGATGGGGGGGGGGAGGGGGGGGAAGGGGGAGGACGGGGGGAGGGGGAAAAGGAAGGGACAGTGAGAGGAAAAGGAGGAGGAAGGGAGGGCAATGGGGAGGAAGGGGGAGGGGGGAGGGAGGGACGAAGGAAGGTCTTTCCTTTTTTTTTCTCTCTCTTCCTTCGTTTTTGTTCTTTTTCTCTTTCCCCTTTCACTTCCCTTCTCTTTCCTACCCATCCTCCTCCTAATCCGTTGAAATTAAAGCGTTGCCAATGTAAATTGCTCGTCCGTCTAAGATTGAGGGCAATTTTTCTTGAGGCCAATTCTTTCTGGTGATGATAATGGTGCTGCGGGCAGCGCTAACCTCATCCATCCTCTTCTTCGTAAGCCGATAGTTATTCACCGACACTCGCAGGAAGAGATAAGGCTCTTGACACCTACATTACCGTTGTCAATACAACCAGACTTTTACATCAATCCAACTTGGGAAAAAATCATATAGCAAAACTCTAATTGGAAGAACGTCGGGCCCAAGCACTCTTGGAAACATAAGGATATGTTATTAAGGAAGCCGACAAAGGCAACACTGGAGTCATCATGAATAGACAGACTACCTCAAAGAATGCTAACCGAACAAACTTTTGATTGAATTACTACAAGGCCTATGAAAACAAGGATATGACTAATATCCATTCCAGGAAGGTCAAAGAAGCTGCTTAATGAAGCTTTTGAAAATGGAGCTATGAGATTCCAAAATTGGAAGGAATGTTCTCAGTACTAACAATCCTAAACCTGGGAGATTCTACATATTCCCAAGATCCATAAGCAGTAAGCACCAGTACGATGTCTCCCCCCCCTGGTCGTCCAATATTAGCGGATATGGTAACAGCCCAACTGAAAAAAAATTTCCCTCTATGTTGATCTCCAACTTAAGGATCATGTTCCTACTCTTGCATCATATGTGCAGGACAGTACCTATTTTTTAAGGATCCACATGCTTTTATTAATCAGAAAGGACAACTTCCACCAGGAACCATACTTGCCACTATGGATGTGTCTTCTCTATATTGCCCACATTCCGAAGGATGGAGGGATTCAAGCCAGTATATCTTTCCTGCATTCGTTCTGCACAGTGCCAGCCAACAAAAAGTATTCCAGGATTTATGGAGCTCATCCCAACTAGGAACAATTTGTTCTTGATAACCAACATTTTTGCAGGTTTTTGGTACTGCGATGGGTACCAGAATGGCCCCGTCTATGGCCAATGTGACCATGGGACGCCTGGAGGACGACTGCTAAAATTTATCGTCCTAGTAAGGCATTTCCTGTGGCTCCGGTGATAATTTATGACATTTCATTGTGGACCTGCGGGGAAAGGACTTTGTTGACCAGGTTGTAGCGTTGCTAACAATTTCCATCCAACAATCAAATCACGCTGAGCAATCCACTAATTTTATTCCCTTTCTTGACATTAGGTCTCCATTGAGGACAATATCATAGTTACAGATCGTTACACTAAACCCACTGATATGCATCTAGTATTTACACTGGTCATCGTGTCATTCAAGGACATACTAAGACGGGCTTACCTTATGGATTGGCTTTCCGGCTTCGACGAATTGTCTAGCGATGAAAGTAGAGTCAAGGAACTCAATGATTTGAAGAAAGTTCTCCATCATCGAGGATATCCATTTAATTTACTAAATAGACAGATTCAGAGGGGGGCCATGAAATACCTAGAGCTGTTGCCCTGAAATAACAGGGCCTATCTCCGTCGGTATTACCACCGAGTTGGATTCCATGGAAACTACATATCAAACAAGCTCTTCCAAACATTGGAGCAAAACTATTGCAAACATACATGCCGTATTACATTCTTCAGGGACAGAGTGTAGTAAACAAGCCATCCCAGAAGTTCCAGTGACATCTTTTCGTAGACCCAAAAACTTAAATTAAAAAAGGATCGATTGTGCTACATCTACTCTACCCCTCTGTTGAGAGATCGTCACAAGGCTTTTATCCTTGTATGACGTGTAGTGCCTGTTGTCACCAAATCCATGATGGTGGTCCTGTCAGACATACAATTCAGAGTCAGACATTCACCAGCACATCCACTAATTACACAATACCCTACCAAACATTCATTTGACTGTTCTTCTTATAACGTGGTTTACCTTATCACTTGCCCAATTTGTCATAAACAATATGTTGGAGAAACAGGCCGCGCACTTAAAATAAGACTTTCTGAACATTTTGCGGATACAAGACACAATAGGGATAGACCTATCGCAAAACATTTTAATCTCCCTGGCCATTCTGCTAATGATATACAATTATAGCAATTGACAGACCCCGCACCTTGGACATTGATATTAGGAAAACATTGGAATTGCATTGGATTCAGACCCTTCAAACCACTGCACCTTTGTTCTCTTTTCCATGCCCAGGTGGATTTGATCTCTTGGCCATGATGTTTTATCCTTTTCAATTTTTGCCATGTATCCTGTATCTTATTGTGTCTCTCACAATGTTACTCTTTCTTATCCCTTTTGGGGGATAGTCAACCATGATACAGTCATTTACCTGTGCACATATTTTTCTATTGTGCACACATTCCAATTATCTATTCATGTAGTCCTAGTCTTTTGCTGTTGTGTTCTGCTGTTTGCATTTGCTGTCTGGTTATAGCATTTGCCAGCAGTGTTATTTTACTTGGTTAGTTTTGGTGTAGGTTTTTTTTTTGTAGTTACTTGATAAAGGCTGATTTATCAGCCGAAACGTCGTGTTTTAGTGTTGCTGTTTGTCTGGTAAGTTGTTGTTCTTTCCTGTGTTTCCTATGTTGCTTGAGATTGTTTGTTTGGATATATACTTGTATTAGAGATTAGAGCAAAGCGCGGTTTTACCAGGCCAACCATTACAATAAGCGGATTCTGTAAAGTAGCTTTATACCATGGGCACAGTATGTTTTGTAATGGCAACAAATGCCTAGTTTCCGCATGGCCGGGGATTGAACCCCAAATCAATATTCCCCTGTCGAAATATGCATGGAGTCTAACTTAATTTGAAATCTACTATAGAACGCCAAAACGCCGCAATCAAAGTTTGTTTTCACCGCCAATGAAACTAAGATTTTGATTTGTTAGAAAGTACGCACAAAGTTGTGCCGCCAGAAAGTGCAATGTTTTCTCAACTTGGAGTGATATTCTGGGAGCACCAAAAGTTTATAGTTATGGACTACATGCAATGATTTAAATCAACATAAACCAAGGCTTAACATCACTCATGCACACTAATATCGCAATTATAATCTGATTCTTTATTCATGTCACTTCAATAAAAGTTTTCGACGATTCCATTTTTCTTTGAGGTAATGTACTTTATGCTTTTAACTCTTTTTATGGCGTGGATTGAAGCAGAATGTTTTGCATGGCTTCGCCTGCTATTGAATTGAAAATCGAATGACATTTAAAAGATTTAAGCAACTTATCGATTAGAGTCTGATTTCTTGTTCCTGTCAGTAAATGCATATTGTCGATGGTACAAATTCATTTGGAAGAGATGTGTTGCGATCAAAACTAAAAAGTCGTATTAACAGCTGAAATGCTCTTTGTTCAACAGAATAAGATACTTTAACCCATTTTACATGAACCTTTTTTGTATCGAATGATTGTGTGAAGGCTTCATACCAGATTCAATTGAATAGATTGTAGTAGAGTCTGTAGTAGTATTGTGCCCTTTGGAACCTTGAAATTAACACTGATAAATCTAAAATTATTGTTTTCTCGAGAGGTAAAATTAGAAATAAGCTTGTAATTAAATTTGGTAATAGTGTTTTGGAAGTTGTTTATGATTATGTTTATTTAGGGGTTAAATTCAATTATAATGGTAATTTTAATGTGGCTATTAAAAGATTATATGATGTGGCTAATAGAGCTATGTTTGAAATTGTTAAAAAAGGTAGAACATTATGCCTGAATTTGGTCACTCAGCTTTAAATAATCTTTTTGATTCTATTGCTGTCCCCATTATACGTATGGTAGTGAGGTTTGGGGATTTTCTATTATTGAAAAGAAGAATAATTTAATTGAAAAATTACATTTACGTTTTTGTAAAATACTTTTAAAAGTGAAAAAATGTACGCCCTCCAATATGATTATGGTGAACTGGGTCGAATGCCACTTGTTAACAAAGTTATGGCTAGAATTATTCAGTTCTGGTATAATCTTGCCACTGGTGAGAATTATAAGTTGTCTAGTATTACTTACAAACTCATGTATAGGATGCATGATCAAAACCTTGTTACAAGTAAGTGGATTGAGGCAGTTAAATGTATTCTCAACAATCTAGGACTGGGCTTTGTTTGGCTTAATCAAGGAGAAGGTATCAAAAAGTTGTGGCTGAAAAATACTGTCAACCAACTCCTTTCAGATCAATTTATCCAGAAATGGTCTTCGGAAATCTATGACTCGAGTAAATGCTTCAACTACAGAATCTTTAAAAATGATTTCCAGTATGAGCATTATTTCAATTATCTGCCAGTCAATCTTCGTATTGCTTTCACTAAATTCAGATGTAGAAATATTAACATTCCCATTGAATGTGGGACATACATTAACATGCCTTATGATCAAAGAACTTGTGAGATATGTGATAGCAATGACTTAGGCGATGAATTTCATTACATCTTTACATGTAAATACCTTAGTGATGAAAGGAAAAAATGCGAATTAAGAGTACTATTATGTTAACCCTTCAATTCTGAAAATGCGAAGTTTATTTAACGTCACAGGTAGTGAACTTAATCATCTTTGTAAATTCCATCTTCCCACCATCTTCCCACCACTAGTATGTTAGTTGTCTCTCTATGTACATGTATTTACCTAGTTTGTCTCTGATGTATTGAAATACTTTTGTGTGCTAGTATTGTTAGATTTATATAAATGTTCGTACATGTGCCTATTTGGTTTTGTACAATAAACTTGAACT
>JAMKCH010017411.1:0-62498 GCA_023653785.1 Ophioderma brevispina
CCCCCATTACTATTGTGCCGTGTAGGGGTGTGAGGCTTGAATATTCCATTGAATAATGTGGCAAATGATTTGCTTCTGAATCAGTGAACCTGTCATCCTTAAAATTCCTATGTCGATACAAAACAAAAGCATACGAGGGCCTCAACAAGGATGATGTGTCTTGGTAAGTACAAGAAAACATAATGTGGTTTTCATGCATTTCAGTAAATGTTGTACGAAAATCAACAGGCCAGATTCTGCTAAGGAAGCATAATGGGATGTTAGAGGCCGGTTTGCTACATCATCAGTTAGGGTTTTTGCTCAGGGTTATATTATTTTTATAATCTCAGGAATGGCTCACATGATCCTGTAATATGAAAATATCAACAAACAAACAGTTTAGCCCATAAGTGGCAATAGAATCCATTTATTTATGATATGATGGGATTTTGGAGCCATTTTGAAAGCGCCTCTCCTGGCAAAACCTGGGCATCCAGGCGATTGGGAACATATCTGAAAAATGTTAGTCTTGGGCCATGATTATAATGTGGACAATTTGGTACTTTTATCACAAAGTGCACAATTCTCATATATAGAGGGCTTAAAGCTGGGACTAAAGCCAGCCTAATAAGGACAAAATCCGAATTTAGTTATATCTGTCCGTTACGGACACGTACTATTACAAACGTAAGTGAATGGAGTTAGTATCTTTGACCCACTGCCTTTTCTTCCTTGTTGGCCAATTCTTCAGTTGGAAAAAGTAACTTATGAGATTCTACAGACGTATAAGGTCTAGTTAAGCTATTTTCTGCCAACTTTCAAGATTTTAACTATGTCGGATCGTGATCACTGAAGTTGTCTTTAAATATGTTGGTGGACATTATAACAGTTAACAAGTAGCTTTCAAGTTATCTAAAAGCAGAGAAGCAGAACTTGGGTATAAAGTCAAAAAATTTTGGAAGGCAAAATTGTCATCAAAATTGAGACATTTTGCCACACTTTGGTGTAATTTGAAAGAGGATGCATAGGGATTGCCTTTGGGGTGTGTGTGGCCTGTCGTCAGATGATAAACCCTGAAAACAAAATTGCTTGAGTGCATACCAAATGTAAATTATCAATTTTCACAAAATTGAGTACACTGGTTCTTGTGTAGTGTCCCAATCTTTGGTGACCTCATGTGACCATTCGATTCCACTTTACAAAACCGTGATGGCAGACGACACCATGTTCCGTTCCATACATTCTTTTAATACATTTTGCAGAAGTTATGACACAAAACATTCAATCTGTTGTGAGACTACTTGCCATCTTAACCCTAAAGACCACTGTCTCACAAAAATCCCACTGCAGCACTGAGTGAGAAAAATGCACTAAGTCCCAGATGTAGCAATTGCGTCATCAAACAAAAACATGGGTGTTTGTGTAGCCTGCCTTATGTACACTAAATCTATGAAAAAAATACTAGGTACACATTGGACAAAAAATTGCTACAGAAGGTTTTCTTGCTGTAATAGCATTAACAGATCCCCCAAACAACATACTCAAAAAAGGTTTTTAGACAAAAGGGAAGCCTGGCAAGACCTGGTAATTTGCATTTATCTTACGTGGAGTTATACGACGATATTTCGACAAAGGTATATAGCTAATTAAAATGCATTGTTTAGGGAGATTTTCCATTTTTCTCCGTTAGTATTTGAACCTGTTTGCATGGCTATGCTGCAAGGTGTGTAGCACTTGCAATCTGTATATAAAGTGGAAAGTGATGGTATTATTAAAGATGGCCGAACTTTCATGCCCAAGTTAATTTTGCATTTTAGAATTGATTTGGTCGACTGCACTCGGCATGGGGAGATCTTGATTTAGCAAACTTATTATCAGAAATATTTATTCAACACATTGGGTCAACCAGTGCCCTGGGGCCCTCTTATGCGATAGTGAGGGGTATATGTGCCTCGGCCAGATGAAACAAATAGGGTCCTTTCCCCAGGTCCTTTTCAGATAAAATGTAACCCAAAAAATGGGGTCATTCGGTGAAACAAGCTGAAATAAAATGGGGTCACAGTATGAAATTTAAGGGGGCCAATGATGTTGAAACCTAAAATTAAAATAGCAATGTTTTTTCCCCTCTTTTCCAGAGTTAAAACTGCCAGGAAATTTATAAAAGTGCTGCCATGAATTATAAATTTGTTTTAAAAAATGTGCACATAGCTGCAAAAATTTTGAATTTGGGGTGTTTCAATTCTTGTAAAAAGGGGGATTAATTTAAGCAAACTTGTGATAAAAGTGGACAGCAGAAAAGAAGAAAATGCGGGTCATTAAGTATGTGAACATTTTTAAAAAGGGGGTTCATTTGGTAATAGCCTCTGAGTAATGGGTAGGACAGCAGGCATTTAAAAAAAGGCGGCCCAAGCCATTTAGAGTCACCAAAGCCCGGCATCTCACAGACTTGACCTACGCACGCTCTAAAGGGATGTGAATTGTGCCAACAAGATCCACTAACAAAGCATAATTTGAGAATGCTGCAGAATAAAGTCAGGGCCAAATCTAAATGCCAAAAGGACGGAATGAAAGGCCTACATTACAGTCAATGAGGAAGAGAATAATAAATCTATCTGCAGTACACACGGTATCCAACTCAAAAAGGTTGACCGCAGTACCTCGGTATTGGCTAGACCTCAGGACCTCCGGTCCTAGGGTGGACAGCACGAAAGATCAAGGTTAAAGGGTGCCATGGCCTGAGCGATAATAGCACGTCCCCATACTCCAAGATTTTACGGAAGTGGTCATGGTATTTGAAGAAAGCTACTATTTTTCTTCATTTACCCTGTGCAAATCTAGGGCTAACATGGATATTTGGTTTGGAGTTATGATGAAAATGTACCCCGTTTTGGTTCTCGACGATAGCTAATTTTACACATAATAGGCTAAGAAAATAATATTTTTTAGTTCTTTAACATGAAAAGCGGTGAAATATCAACCCAAAACTCTATAGCTGGGTTTTAGAGGTGAAGACCATTTCTATCAAGATTTGAAAACTTTTTTACTTAAATCGGGTAGTCCCATTTTAATATATATTGTGTAATAATTTAAATATATAGTCAAAAATAGCACATAGGTTTTATGCAAATTAGCATGGCTGCCCATGCTCATTTTTTTCTACCTTTTGTATGGTTTATGCGGGAGGGTTTTATACAACAGGTTACAGCCAAGAAAACCTTCGGTAGCAGTTTTGTCCAGGTCATACCGTAGAATGAGTGGACTATTAAGCCAAGGAAGACGCATAGGGATAACTTTGTCCACGGTTGTCTGTGGTCTGTTGTTGTTGATGTCTTGTTGTTGTGAAAAGGGTTTCAGATACAATGTAATATCCACATACTTCGATGGATTTAAACCAAACTTGAGTCATGGATGCAACCATGGTATTCCTGCATTTGCTGATGAGGGTCAAGGTTCAAATACCAAGGTCAACGGTCATGTGGGGTCAAGTTGTTAAATTAAATTTACTAAATTGAAAAGTTGAAGTTCAGTTGGAACCAACTTGAGTCATAGGTGCAACATTGGTATCCCTCATTTGTAATTAGGTCAAAAGGTCACTGCAAGGTCAAAGGTCATATGGACCTATCATTACAAATCGTGATGGCAGGCGACGAGTGCAGTCACAATAAACGCTTTATTTTTTATGATATTTTGCGAAAAAGGTTCACTTTTCCACAAATTTGCCCCCCCCCCCCTTTTGGGTAGGATGTGAATTTGGGGAAATGGTCCCCGTGATGAAAAAGAAAAAGTGCCCTCCCACAACAAACATTCATGGTTACGGGCCTAGGCATTAGGATTAAGATTATTAAATAGTAAAACGCAAAACAAAAAATCATTTAAAAAAGTGTTTCGGTGGGACTAGAAAATGTTGCCCTTTCATGGACTAGAAGGCCTCCAATCACATATTTATAAGGTATACCCAGTAAAGAAACATGTGGTGGTGGTGATATGGATAGTTATCAGGGAAACACTATCTTTATGACTGCTATAGCTTTATTGCACAGTGACTAGGTTGAGGCCAAGAAAAAAAAAAGTTTGTAATCCCCATAGGTACTGCGTAAAAATTTATATTGGTCAACCAAAATTGGGCATATCTTTTCGCCCATCAAACATCCAAAAACCAAACCATCCTTCAGCCCTAGATGTACAGGGTAAATGGAGAAAAAAGTAGCTTTCATCTGATACTAAAATTTTGACAATTCCGGTAAAATCTGGGGTCCCTGGGGACAAGGATATTAGCGATCGGGCCTGGACCTTAAATTTCAGAAAAAAATTAAAATTCGGCCACAAAGCAGCCCAATTTTCAAAAATTTAAAAAGTAGGGCAAAAATGCAATAATTTTTTTTGTCAATCCCATTTGGCCATGGCATTGTTCGAAAAAAACCAAAGCCATCTTCGCATTTGCTTTTTTCCCCTTTTTCTGGAGGCAAAATCTTTTTTTTTGCCTGACTAGGGTCTGTAGCCTGGGTACAGAGGCATAACCCTCAAAACTTGTCCAAAGGTCAAAAAAGGCAAGAAGGAAAAGGGTATATCGATGCTTGGGGGGTATACACAAAGTAGAGTGTATGTGTGTATCATGTTGCTGATATCAAAAGATCGGAATGCTTTGGCTGTGAATAACATAACCATGAAACACACACCATGGTGGAAAGTCGCAAGTTCTGGAAGAAGAGAACCTTGTAGCAAAGAGGGGAATGGTGAGGAGGGAAATAAAGAAGGAATATTGATTGGTTGTAAATGTGTGTGTTTAGAGATGCCATTTTGTGGTGGTGATCAGGCGCATGGCAATTGGTCGCTAAACAAGTGGGGGGAGGGGGGTAAGGGAGAAAATGCTTCCTATATACAACTGAGGATGAGAAAGAAGAAAAATGGGATGAGAAGGGGAGAAGGGATGATGCTGACGTTTGCACCACAATGACAATGCTGGTTGGCTCCATGCAGCACCATTCATTTTGTTTTGACTCACATCATCCTAAACAAAAGGTTATTTTCCCAACTTTTTTTTTTTAGACATGAATTGAATTTGCACTAAGATTAGGCACACATACTGAACTAAGGCCAGTGGTTCAGTCATCTATGGGCTAGGATCCTAAATGCCCCTTTAAAATTGATTTTTTGACCGTGTTTCCTACTCTTTCATCCACGGACTCAAAATTATGAGTGATAGCAGTTTTACCCAATATCTAAAGTTCAATGTGCCTTGTATGAATTTTGCACAGCGCTGCCGGTAATAATCAATCCTTTAAGCAAAATGAATGAAGGGGGAATGGGAAAGGGAAACTCTGTGACAAAGGAGAGATAAGATAAAGGGAAAATCGCCTTGAAGACATTTTGACATGGTTCCTTTAAAAGTAAAAGGAGGAGATTGAGATTTTTGAAGGATACAAATTCCTCAATTTGCACTTGATCAGTTGATTTTGTGTTACTCTGCCTTAAGGCAGGAAGACCCACAGGGATCACTTTGTCATTTGTCTTAGTAGTCGTTTGATGTCTGGTGTTGTTGAGTAAAAAAGGTTAACATTTTGCCTTCTCTTCTTAGGATCCTTTGATAGATTTAAACCAAAATTGAGTCTTAGTACAACATGGGATCCTCATTTGTTAATGATCGGTCAAAGGCACATACCAAGTTCAAGGTCATGTGAGGTCAAGTTGGTAAAATTGACCTCCAATTGATTGGAACACAAAACTTGGTTTATGGGATATTACATGCACACCCTAATACTTAGGTTCCAAATCAAAGGTCCACATATAAGTCAAAGGTCACATATCAAGGTCAAATGTCATATGATGGCTATCATTACAAACCGCGGACAGGCAGGCGGACCCAAGCGGTCTGCAGGACTAAGGTATTTTTATGGAGAATTGGTTGCTGGAAAAGGGGGGGGGGGGTACAAGGTTGAATGATTGAGTCTCCACCTATTTAAATGGACAGGGGGAGATTTTTTTAGGATACAAATTCTCTCACATTGACGTGGAACGGTTAGTAGAACCACCTACCAGAACGTTAACGGTTATTCTGGACCAAAAGTACAAAAGAAACTGAAGAACCCTTGTTTTGAACTTGCCTGCTATCAAATCGTCCCTAAGCAAACCATGGCTTTGAGTTTTTGTCGTGCAATACAAAAAATACTAAAAATGATATTATTACATAAAGGACGGCATATTTGGCGGATTATAATAAATAAAATAATAATAATAACAGATTATGTATATAGCGCCTTAGCATTTAAGAATGATCCAAAGCGATTAATGGTCTTACAGTTACACATATACATAAATCTTAAAGTACAATCTTAAGCTACAATCTTATAAAACTATATACAAATCGATAAGGTGATTAAATTTGAAAAGATATGTTTCAATTTTGATTGAAAATGGTTTAGGTTGGAGACATACGCTTGTTGCAGGTAATTTTCATTATAAAAAGGTGCTGAATGGCGCGAAAAAGCTGTCACCGTTAGTGTATATGGTCTTTTGACACGAGCAGATTTCTGTCAAGCATGGGATCGAGATAATTGTGGTGAGAGTGTGAGTGTGACATTGAAGAAGATTTATTTTTTTTTTTTCCCGAGGGGGGGGTTTTTTAATTTTTTTTTTGTTTTAAAACAAATTGGTCAGATTCATTTGCTCGTATATGTAGTGTAAGATTAGTTTGAAAATGATCCTTTCATTACAGGGAACCAGTGGACGTGTTTTAATCATGGGGTTAGTGCTCTCAGGGTTTGACTTAAATATGCGTCTTGCAAGCCCTGTTTTGAATAGATGGAGTCTCCTTTTTTCTTTAAGTATACCATTATGTAGTGAGTTGCAGTATCCCAGTTTAGAAAGTAAAGTGATTCTTACAGCATTGATTACATGTTTCCTCATCAATGGTAGCGGCAATACGGGCAATGCTTCTGAGATGAAAAATGGAGGACTGGAAAGTGTGTAGAAAATATCGGCAGGGACAGGACAGATCAGAAGATCAAGTGGACCACCGAGATACGAACGTTGGTGATGTACAATTGTAGTTTCGCAGAATTCAGGATACTTTGTGAAGATGCCTTAAAGTGGTTTTGGACTCAGCATAAAAAAATTCAGTTTTTGTCCTCATTCAGTTGAGGTTTATTTATAATCATCTCTTTTGGTCTGTAAGCTGCTTCCGTTTGAATAATGCAGTGACACGATTTCAAGTATTGTGGATAATTCGTGTAAATTGTGTGTCATCTGCATATATGTAATAGTTAAGTCCATGTTTTTTTTATTATTTTTCCAGAGGGGAAGTATCATAACTAAAAGTCCCTGGACCTACCACAGAACTTGTGGCAGGCCAAAATCCAGGTATGGCTCTTTGGAAAATTGCACAGCAAACAACAACACTTACTTTTACGTTGACGTAGTAAGACTGAAACCCATCTACTCACAGTGTTTTTAATGCCAAATGTATGTGTTAGTCTATCATCTAAAATGTTCAAAAATCAATAGTGTCAAATGCGGCAACTTAAATCCAGAGTAAGTAAAACAAGGTAAGGTTAAAACTGCTTTGTCGGTCCATAGCACAGGAGCAAATCATTTTTCACGTTGAGGGAGGCTGTTTCGGCCAGGCATAGGCTTGTAAGAAGATTGGTGTGAATCAAGCAAGTGATTATCAGACATGGGGGTATTAAGTCTTGGCATTGCGCATTTTTCCAAATTTTGAAAAACATTTGTATTTGAGTACAGGTCGGTAATTTTTGAGGTCGTTAGGGTCCAAGGTAGTTTTCTTGATGAGTAGCGAAACAATAGCTTGTTTCAAAGCGTGGAAGTACCAGACCTGATGACATATTGATGATAGATGTTAATGCAGGCAGTATTGGTGGTCATTGTTTAAGTAGCCATGGTGGTATAACATCCAATAACAACTTTGTTTTGCAATTCAGATATATTTCTGACTTCATCCTCTGACACTGGAGGAAATTCAGTCATCTCTTGATCGTATTCTGGTGGATCATCAGTCAGATATGTGAACTTGAGTTTCATTTGTGTTTCCGGGAATAACTTTTCCTCCTTAGGTAGGAGCTTATTGATTATTTGGAAAACACATGTTGTGTCAGCATCAGCCAATTTATATTTGAAAATAAGGTTCTTTGGCTTTCGAATGAGTTATGTACAATATGTGTTGATCGTTATAGGGCTTTTCGATTTTCATATGTATCATGTTTTTCACTTTCTCTCCAACCGACGGTGTATTTTTCGTGCTCTTGATTCACTGGGTACATGCGTGAGAGAGGCCTCTGATTTTTCTAAATTTTTGTAGTGGGTGGTGTGGTGAATGTATCAATTGACGACTGTGCCAATATATTTTCCAATTAATGAAGCAATGTCACGTAACATGGTCACAATGTAATGAGAAGTTCAGTTGTTAAATCAGAGATCGAATGAGCACATGTTTATACTTGTGGAGTTACGAGTAGGGTGTATTCTAAAATAAGTAACCCATTCCAAATATGCAACAAAAAAAACAGGTTTAAAAGATTGGGGCGCGTCGTTTGGACAGTGCCTTATATCTCTTTTGTAATGTAGGTCGACCACATTTGAGATGTTTTGTTAATAACATCAGAGGAAACATTTCCTGGGCCTTAAATTTCACTGGGGTAATGAGAAAAAAAATGAACCCTCTTCTGATACCAAAATCATATTTGATGGATCGAAGTGGGGGGACAGGTTATGAATTGAGTCACCACCTTTAACTGAAAACATCAATTTCACATGAGGCAATTGCATTAAGGTGGGAATACCCTTTGGACGGGATATAAAAATAAAATATTCAAATTACCGTGGTGGAAAATATACCTTTCGATGCTTTTGTTTGACGTCATTTCGGATCTCGTATCAACAAGCTATGGTCGAAAAATGTAACTTCGCAAATGGAAAATTTACATGATATTTCTTATGTCTTAATTGTTTTTTTCAAGCTGCGAAGGGTAATGTTCTACTTTAAAAAAACTCTTATCTCAAAAAGTAATAAGCTTTTGATCTCTAATTACCACAATTATTTGTGAAAATCAAGCACCTACTTTTTCTAATTGATAATAAAAGTAAAGAGCATTTAAATGGAATTTTTTGGGAAATGGCACGGTTTCAGAGAGGTTAATCCACTTAACCTCGACGGATTATGACGTCAAGAATTTGATCCTAAAATTATCATGATATTACTAAGATCTTTTGAACAAAGGTTTACGAGGTGATTTAAGAGTCCACGGAGACAGAGACTGCCATAGTAATGCACGTAGCAGTTCCGTTTGGAAATCCCCAATGCCCAAATCGAGCAGGATTCATGTCCTACCCACCCATGGGTTGCTATGCCAGTTCTGCCCCATTTTTTTCTGGTTGAACTGCCATGAGCCTGGTCAACCAGTGGTGAGTTTTGAGGTCCATACTCTAAAAGTACATTTCACCGATTTAACCCTCATTTTTGTATGGCTCAAAAGATACCTCAAGATTTTGCTCCATTTTTTTATTTTATTTTGACAGTAAGATTTGATTGTTATTTGGTGAAATTGATCCACTGGCTATGTGTTATCATTTCTGCTGTTAGGACCCTGTCAGGTCAGGAATCCTCTTGGAGGGCCTGTCATGTTCTGGTAACCAGTAATACCTGTCCCAGGGCCGAGTTGTCGGCGGGGCTAAACCGTCACCCCATCGGATTTCGATGGGGGGTAGCTGTTAGTTGGTTACCCTGGTAGAAATGAAAAAGAAGATATACATACACGGGCGTCAGCTATGAGAGTAATTGGCGGCCATCCAGAACATGCTGCTTGATGGTGGGCGTGGTTGCCCCAAAGGCTAGGCCACCGCCGAAAAACTGTGGATTGACGTAAGGAATGCATCCGGTCAATATCTTTTGCTCCAATAAATCCTCACACAGCAGTATTGCTGAGTGAGGTGTATCCGCCACCCTCGTTAACGGGGACAAAAACCGGATTTAAAACTTGGTATAACTAACTAACTAACATGGACAGAAAAATACAAATGCAAATTACTTCTAGAGTAAATCGAATCTGCAATCTCAAGATTAGGCACAACATATGATATCTATTATCTAGCGACAAAGGGGATCAATTTGATTGGCTGAATGGTGAATGGGTGAACAGCATTGAAAAAGCGTTATCAATCACCCTGGAAGTGACACGAGAGTGAGCAGGACCATAACCAAATTAGGAGGGAAAGGATTCGCAAATAAGCCAACTACATGGTGTTTTCATTAATGTTACAGAAAACCAATATTTCAAATTTGGGTCAGTGGCAGAGGCAACATTATTGAAACATAACATATTTGGGGGCTTTATTAGGCAAACCTCTATGATACAAATTGCACTATTCCAATCAAAGATTCTGTATTTTGCTTGAACCCCTAATACAGATCCAGAGTTGGTATTACCCCAAATTGACCCTTATGATTTGTCTCATACCTACCATTCTCGCTACCACTAACTTTGATCTTTTTGGTTTAAACTGCGCACAGTACGTGTTTTATGTTTGTTTTATTTTTTGTTTATAGCAGTATTAACTGACTAGGTATGGCCATTTAGATACAAGATGGTATAATCTTTTTTGGCGCACTTATCTAATTTTTGTGCAACCATATTTTCCCTAGAGGGTCTGTCCATTTTACATCGCAATGGGGTCAAAGTCATCAGAGTCAAATTGTTAATGTTTTATCCCATTCACCACTGCACTGTGATGGCATATGACAAGTTACATTCTTGAGAACAATATATTTTGTATTTCATGACTGTGGAAGCTGACTGACTATGTCCTAGTTTGAATGACTGTTTCTTATGACAGCATTGTTATATAACTGCAAACAAAGGAAACTTGGATCAAGGTTAGGATGATTTCTGTATACACCTGCATATTGCATAAGAAGTTCAAATGTATAGCAACTTTCCATTTTCTCTCTTTTCACAGTACAACTGAAAATGAAAAGAAGAAAAGTGGAGCAGTTACTAGTAGAACAAAGACAGATCAGGAACCACAGGACAAACTAAATGAATTCCAATACAGTGTAAGTAATTAAAAGTAATTTAAAGTTAGTCAATTTCACACGCGTGATAAGTATATGGCCAAGCATTATGTACATGCAAAAAACAGGAATTTTTTGGAAATTGAGGGTTCCCTCCTCAGGAATCGCTGAGTCGGCCTTTAAATATTAGAATTAGCTAATTGCATAACTTTGGCCAATTTCTCATTGATCCACACTAACTCACAAATGTAAGACCAAGGGAAAAAAGGTTGTCTTAGGAACCGTGTCATTTTATTTAATTGGTTCTTTTAGCACTTGTTTTGAGTTTTTTTCAGGTTTTGCTCACTTGCATTTTTTGGAAAAATGTTCAGAAAAAAGCATTTTGGCTGCAAAATAAAAAAGTGGGTCCAAATGCAATAAACATTTTTGTATAAAAAATTAAAAAAAAAAAAAAAAAAAAAAAAAAACACATTTCGCATTTGCATTTTTCCAAAAAAACCACCTTCGCATTTGCATTTCAATTTCTTCTGGAGACAAACTTTTTTTTGGCCTTCCACTTCAAATGTGGTGCAGTGAGAGCCTGTGATGACTTGAAAGGGAAAGGGGAAGAAAGGAAATCAGGAAAGGGAGGGGATTTTGTCCTTTCGCTTTTGATACATTTTTAGAGCATATTAATGAACATTATAATACCTAATTAAACTGTAAAGAGATTCAAAGTTTGGTTGGAATTGTACACTTGCCTGTTTGGTCAAAGAGATATATAACTATCCAATCTCCTTAATCTAATTATTTGTCTCCGCCACTGTTGACATTGGAAGTTGAATCACTATTCCATATCCCCATACCTATTTTATATCAAACTTCACATGTCTGCTGACAGTGGGAAGTTTGAAGTACAACTATATTATCCCTTACTTACTAATGTAACAAAACTTGGCCACTACTGACAGTGGAAGTTCCAATATTTATTTATTTATTTATTTGAACATACACCTTTTACAATGGTGGACACGCAAAACATGCAGTGCGTTATAACTATTTTCACATCCCTCCTACATAATTTATATCAAAGTTCACTTATCTCTGCCACTGCTGACATTGGAAAGTTGATACAACTTTTCCATATCCCCCTACCTGATCTATACCAAACTTTGGTCCTTTGCCGTTGCTGCATGGATCACTAGAGACATGGTGGGCATGGTGGGAAAGAAATATTTGTGGCCATTGCTAGTAGTTAATTAAAATAAACCCCATCTTTTAGAGACTTTTGCAAATGTGGAAAGTTACATGTTTTGGCAAAAGACTTTCTTGCTGGATCCAACATCAATAATCATTCATACCAAAAGTTCGCAATGCTCACCTATCTCTTCAGGTATTCTGAAAAAGAATTATCTTTTATCAAGTTAGTCATATTGCAGGCCTTGATGTATTTAGTTCTTTTATTAGTTAAACTCTTTTCTGTGAACCTGGTATGGACTACATTTTATAATTACAGTGTTTGCCTATTTCACCAGGCTCCAATAAACCCTAATCGCTCGGGAAACAACCGAAACGGGATTCTAAACGGAGTCCCGTTCGGGACGCTACAAAAGCCCAAATGGGCTTTTTATGGCTATTCTCAAAAAAGTGGAAGCCCTTCAATTTTGAAAATCGGAAAAACAAGTCGGCAAAAATGTATTATCATACATTTTTATTAGCACCATATCATACATCATGAACACAAAAGTTATGAAACACCACTTTTCCCAATTTTTAAATTTGAACCTTCAAATTAATTGTTTTTTTCCTGTTTTTGGCCTGTATATTACGTTATCCGATAGGCATCTCGGAAAATTTTGATTTGTTAAAAGAAGTGTTACACTTGATTCAAGAATTCTCACTTAATGGTACGAGACATATCAGGAATGCTTGTAGTGAAAGCATAACCGGTATGATACAAATTTGTACTTTAAACGGCAGTCCTTCTACGCTTTTTGGGTTTTGTTTTATCGATAATTATAAAGTTTTCAAACAAGACAATGATCTTTTTTTTCAATAACGGATAGTAATCCGAGATTCGTAGGGCTAAATTTATTTGCCTTTTTAACATAGTTTTGTTTTTAACCCTCTTTTAAAATTCACTTATCACTTCCTGAAGTACGATGTAAATCTATTCAATATCCTTCTTTTTCACGTTGTTGGTATGGATAACGTAATATACATCATAATGCAGTAAATAAACGTATTTTGTAAATCCACTTGCACAGCTTAAATAACGACAGTGAATACGGAAATAGGTTTTTTTTTACTAAACAATGACAAAATGTAGCTTCCATTTTTCTCGAATTCAGTTTTTTGTTCTTTATAAAACCACATCGTAGGCCTATATCTCTAAATTAATACTTTCAAAAGCTACTGCTTTCAAACCGCCGTAAGTTCTGTAAGTGGTCTCCAATTTTGCCCCTTATACCAATCCTGTCATATTGTTTCACTTTATTTGCAATTTGAAATCGCATTATTCGCACAGAGCAGCGGCTGCCATTTTTTCTTTCCCTTTTCTTTGCTTGTGGCTTCTTTGGAGAATCACCGCCATATTCCCTTCTTTCTGTGCCTCGGGTTGGTAAATCCAGCTCTTAGTATATAATATTTCTGGACGTGTTTAGCTTCGTTGAGTCAGGGTTTGTCTCCATCCGAAGTTCTGTTTCACTTTTTTACGATACCGCTAAAAAATAGAATTAATATAATTTTTCTGATGTAGTAATATGTTCAGATTATAACATATCATGAAGTTTGCCAACATGTATTTTAAACGGAAGGTGAGTAATACAGACGGTCGTGCAGACAAATCTCGAAGCACGACGGTCCGTGCAGCCAAGAACTCAAACGGTATATACGACCGTTGTAGAAATGGAGCTATCATAACAGGTCTGATTTCGGAAATGAGAGATCCAAACTTTAGGGCGACGGGTCCTGTACGGAACCTGCATCCCGTCTGAATTTTGTCCATTTGACGAAACTTAGTCGGATTTTTTATTCCTGTCAGTAACGCAATTGTCGATGGTACGAAGTTTATTTGGAGGGATGTGTTGAGATAAAAACTAAATGTTGTATTAACAGCTGAAATGCTCAACCTTGTTCAACAGAATATGAATGCTTTACCCCATTTTACATGACCCTTTTTTGTATCGAATATGTAAAGGCTTCAGACCAGATTCAATTGAATAGATTTTTCGTATAAGTGTGAGACACCTATCGATTCTTTGGTTTGGTGTCATCAAAGAACGGATACAGTTTCACGAAACATCGAGACTGAGTGAAGAGGAGGATTAGGCCACGTAATATTGTAGTTTGTTATGAGTGCACTGTAAAAAAATACGTAATTTTACAGTAAAATCCTGGCAGCACTTCTGCCAACAAATTACCGTAAATGTACAGTATAGGCCTACTGTAAAAAATTAATTAATCAAAACGCTTAAAAACATATATAGGCCTATTGGTGAGTTTATTACAGAGATTGTGAATGTGTGGAGAATAAAAAAGCACTGACGAACACCCTAACATGAATAGGCCTATCACATTTTTTTTTTTTTGTTAAGTGGCATATACAGTAAATTTACAGTTTGTTGTAACATATATTACATCAAACTGTAAAGATCCCGTAAATTTGAATGAAAACCTTTAAAAGCTATATTTTACGGAGTTTTGTTGCAAGAATTGCTGCCAGGATTTTCCTGTAAATTTACAATGTAATAATGGAAAAATTCATAGTAGTGTATACTATGTTGTTTACTTCTTAAATTTCAAATCAAGTCTTCACTTTTAGATTTTTGTCATTATAGCAGGAAAATGGGCATAAAATCTACAGTATTTTCCTGTAGTCCAAATTAACACAAGCCAAATACTGTAGTTTTGGGAGTTTGTAGATTAGGTTTCCTGTAAATTGGCATGTAATTTTTTTTTTTTTATATTTACAGTGTGACCAAAACTCTAAGCTAGCTTTTTAAATGATTGGACCAAACTGTCAAACTTTATTTCTGGAACAAGATGAATAAATTTAAACGTATCAGATTTTATAAAAGTTCCTTAGTGACGTAAAGAGAACTTTTCAATGGTGAGTAATAATAATTATTGATATCATTTCTCATGTTGAAATGCTTCAGAATTTTGTTTCAAGTGTGGTGTTTTTGGGGAATTTTATTCATGCATTTGCCTTGTAATATTTTTCTTGGGGGGGCCTTCGTGAGAAAAGGGACATTTTTTTAATTATGGCATTAATCTTATCCGGTATGTGACATCGAATTTCTAAAATACGAATGGAATCGTCGACACGCCCCAAAAACTTTTAATGAACTGACAGGACTAAAAAAACCCCCATATAGCCTTACTTTATTTACATTTATGATCCTATCTGGGTCTAAGAAGAAACCGCAAACATGGAAAAAAGGGTATGTTTTTTCTTACCCTTAATTTTGATGTAACGTGTTTAGAGGCTATCTCATTAAGCAGGATAAAAAAATCACCAAATATATTTTTAATCGGAAAACTTCGTAAGTAAAGCAAAGCAATATAATAAAGGGTATATTAATGCCACAATGCACTGCTTATTGAGGGGCCGATAAAATACTTGTTTAGGGGTATGTTTTAGCTCGTTTTTAGTCGGGAAAAAATATGTGTTTATGGGGCAATTTTGAAGTCCATGTTCATGCATCATATCCACCACTTTGAATACATGTCCCCCCCCCCCCCGGGTCTGGGCCCTTAATTATTTTGAGGGTCCCTCCCCCTTTAAATTACAGGTACCCCTGTACGGTGGCTAATTTGAGAAATCCAGGTGTAGTTTTTAAGCTCTCCCCACCCCAACATTTTCGAGCACCCCAATATTGCATTATAGTCCCCCTCCCGCCCCCAAACAGGGTCCGTGGACCGTACCTTAGCAAGAGTCCAAAAATAGATATATTAAAATAAAGGTAAATAGGTAAAGCAAGAAGGGGTGGCCAACATTCATTTAGATGGCAAATCAGGACAAGATTTTCAGGTACCCTTAACTCCCCCCCGGGCTCCCCACCTCCCTTCCCTGGACGTCACATGGTAGGCCTAAATCAAATACTCCTGGAGGGGCGAAAATCATAGCAGGGGCAAACATTCATACATGGCCTCTATAGTAAAAAAAAACCTAATTTTTAATACAATTTTATTGCTTAAACAACCCACTGTTTTTCCAAAATTTTGAAACTTTCGGGGGGGGGGGGGCAGCACCCCTGGCGCCGCCCAGCTACCCCAACACCGCCCACAATTTTTGATCGGTGAATTCCAAACATTTCCCGCTCTCTCGATACTCAGTTTTCGAGGCAATTTTATCAAGTTCCCCCTAACCTCTAGCTAGAACGTCTTGATCCTTTGTGTTTTTTTAGGGATAGCACAGCCGAACACGAGATGCAGTGAGGGACCCATCCCGCCATACCCTAGGAGCACTTAAAATTTGGTATTTGACTACCCATAGCTTAACTTCAACCGTCATGCTTTGCAACAACCGTGTGCATTACGTCGTGTATATAAACCGCGCTGGTTTATACGTGTGGACGACGTCGTGTTTTACGGCCGCACTGGAACCGCCGCCGTAACGACCGTCGTGTATTACCGATTTGCAAGTTGGGTACACGACCGTGACGATCCTGGTATGTACACCGATTTGCTAGTTGGATAACAAACCGTCGTGGTATCACCGGTTTGCCCATTTTAAACAGAAAACAAAGCCGACGACTGAGGTCTATAAAGGCCTCTCTTCTTTTCCCTTGGCCTATCTATTAGTCACGGAAAGTCAGACTTAAAACTTCTCTGTTCTACAATCACACAAATTCCATAATAACCATTACCTTTTAAAGACTTGGAAGAAAAGATTGTAACAAAGATCTTTTAACTAGCCCTAAAACGTTGCGCATTATTATCTCACGCACGAGCCACTAATGTTCAACTAAAAACCCCTATAAGCACACCTAATGGCATGTGTACATAGCCCCCATGCACACTGCATGGCATACGGCGTGGCAGACTACAAGACATTATACGTTCCTAGTATATTACCACAAAGTGCACAAACCCAGCACAATGTGTACCCGGCAGTGTGTTATATTATTACGCAAACATTTGGTAAAAACGTTAAGAAAGTGACTAACTTACCTTATTGGTGCAAAGCAATTCCTCAACATACTTCCAGAGCATTGGCAAAGCGTAAAAATTACCGGCGACGTTAATAGAGGATTCCTGTAGTTTTCGTCTTCGTTTTTGGATAACGTATATCCGTCACGTAATTAACATTTTGATGGCTTTTCATGCTACTACTTGGGCGAGGCATTGTAATCCTAATTATTTCTACTAATCAAGGTCAGGGTACGTGTGTCCATAGCCAAGTTCGCTTTTAGTAGTGCGAGACTCTCACTTAATTTAGATTTGCCTATAACGTAATATACATGCTTAAAACGGGACGCATTTAATTTTGGAATATAATTTTTTGTTTTTGCAATTATATGTGTGCAAACATATGGGAAGTGTATGTTATTAATTACCAATGTATACATATTTTTGCCTTTGAGCCTATGCAAAAGGTATTATCAGTGGCATTACATTTTTCAAATAAATTGAGTTAATACCTGATAACGTAAAAATACAATGAGTCGCGGAATCCATATATTGGCTATTTGTAGCTTACCAAACATTTATCTGGAAGATTGATACCTATCATATTCATTGATGCATTTTAAGAATCAAAACCACTGGTATAATGAAATATTTTATTATTGAGGTCCTGGTAGCATTTTGTACAATACGTGCACAGAGCTACAACACCCTTTTGGCATTTTTTTAGGTGTTTATATGGATTAAAATGGACGAGATCATGAATATTTTAAAGTATAGAAAACTATATATGTCGTGTAGATCTCGCAAAGTACTAAAAGAACATTAACACGGTTTACTGAATTTTAAGCCAAAATGACCAAACAAGTGTGGATCAAAGAATGAAATAAAATACTGGCTTCACTTGTTTGAGAATGCCCTTATTTACAGTAATGCGGCAAAGCGCAGATACCCTACTTCTAAGGTACTTTCAGTACTGTGAAGGTCGCCATGTTGGCTAGGTCACACCAACGTAGTCGTTTTTGCAGCCGTTTTAAATAGATGATTAATCAAATCTAAAATGAGTTAAATTGAAGTTGGAGAATAACCATCTGGAAATAAGTCTATGATAAGTTCAGTTGGAAGATATCACAATCCCCCCCGGTTTCCACCGCATAGAGGATCGAGGGACATGTATATACAATGAAGCCTGTATGTACACGGAAAAGTCTCCCCGGTCAGGTGTAAACAAAAGCGATATTAATGTGTTACAAAATACCCCTGTATGTAGGAATCATAGATCAAATATACTTGACTACAAAATACGACAGAAAGAGAGGAAGATGGTTTTATGTTCTTAATTTTTACATATATCTCCCCCTAGCAGGTTTTAGCATGCTTCTCACTGGACGTTATTATCTACGCCGCTGTAGCTGCTGCAGTGTAGCGGGCCGGTATCGCGGGTATGGGTTGTTGGGGTACATTATAATACAACCCGGTCCTGGCATACAACACTGGTATAAGTGCCGTTCAGCTCTTTCAACTGGTATAGCGGTAAGGTAAGGTATCATTGTCTATACGTCTTGTTAGTATGGAATGTGGTGCACGGTGGTTTATATTGTGTTTAACCTTTTCAGTGTTGTGTTCGAAGCTTCGTAAGCGTTTACTTGTGAAGCTGTGCGAGTGGTATACAGTGCCACTGTGTCCACTGTGACAGTGGTATGGCCTATAATAGTAATAGAGTTAGGATGACGTCTCGCGCCTTTCCCTTTCCCGGGCGCATGTATCATACCGAAACAGAACACACGTATTATGTATTTAATTACCAATTATCATCCTGATCATGTCCAGAGGGGTTTTAACAATTTCAGAATTACAGCTGTTGTGTCTAGTTATACAAAGCTAGTATCACAAACGCTTATGATCATCGTACATGCGACTGGCTTTAAGAATACATCTTCAGTTTAAATCGTAAAAATTAAATAATTACAACTTTTAGAGCCAGTAAGATTTCAAAATGGCACAACGGCTTGATCGGGTTCAATATTTTATACAGAAAGTATCTCTAACGAGGAATGATCGCTATATAAACAACCCGTTTTTGGAATCGCTGGAGACTTTCTATTTTTGCAAATTATCACTGTGCGAAGGGGAGTTGACCAATCACGTAAACCGGATTTTTGAGAACCTTTTCAGTTTTATACGAGAGGCCCATTTTGCTTTCGTAGGGTCCCGTTCGGGTTCTTTGCCGAACTGAGGATGTGACAGTACACAATGCCAGTCATGAATGTATTCAGCAGAAACCTCTTGATTCAGTTACCAGGTATGAAGTCTTTGAAGACCACATGTAGTATGCATCACAACTGATCCATGTTAACTTACACCAGAGAGACAACATTTCAACATTAACTGTGGAGATTAGAATAGGTCGGTTCAACTTGGTCAGGGACAGTTTTTTGAAAATTTAAGTACTTGGAGGTCAATGGTTTTTCAGCAAAGATAAGTTTTCAGCCTCTGTTGTACACTCACCATAGGAAGGAGAAAATTTGAGGGGGAGGGCTGTAATAGGTTGGGCAGTTCCAACTGGTACACACTTTTTGCACCTGGCTACAGAAGAGTGACAAAATTGTTTTGTTTTTTCTAGCGATGTATACTCAGTCATAAGTATTATTGATCAATGAAAGTTTAATTCATGTGACAGCTTAGGTTAAATATAGACTTGCAGATTTTCTCCAGATATGTCGAAGCTCAAATTCTGCAAGCCTGTGGCATTTGTGAAATGTATGTGTTTGTGGGAAAAGAATGAAGAAGTTGACCATTTAACCTGGTGATGTACACTACATTGCCTTTCACAAAGTTATAGCACATGTAGTATGGCTGTACACGACACTAAGTTTATTTCATTTTATTTATTTACATATCTGGCTAAAATACATAAAATACATTGAATGCTATCATCCAAAAGGGTTTGACCCCTCCAACCCACCGCGACAATAAACTTAAAACATATTATTTGCACAAGTTATCATGGAATTACATTGAAATATAAATACCAATAAATTAAATTTTTGGAGTCCAGCTTCCAGGCTCTCATGCAATGATTTTTTAAGGTGGTACTTGACAGAACTCAATTTGGGTTAAAATAAATTCATCCGGACAGAAATTGGAAGTTGGCACCCAAAGGCGAGGAAAATTTGCAGATGGTGTATTTATAGCTGTCCAGTTGCTTGTCTTATGGAGTGCATGTGACATCGTGTGTGTCATGACCTAACCACATTAGCTTCACATTTCATCATGTGAAATGCAAAGAGGTTTAAAGTGTCATTGCCATTTGGTCAATCCTACTCATGGTCCTTGTGGTCAGTGGCTCTTGAACTTTGTCACCTGAAGAACCATTTAAGAGCCTTTTCATGAAACTTGGTAGAATGGTAGACTACCTTGTACTAGTATATAGTTTTGCATCCAGATGTTTGGCATCTGGAGTTTGCATGCATTTTCCTTCTAAGAATCATAAGGTAGTTGGGTCTCTGGCAGCTACTGGCTGCGTACTAAGTTCCCCTCCGCGTTGCTGCATCTGTATCAACATCAATCAGTCATGGACACTGTTTGGCAGATTGTATAGAGGGTGTCCATTGATGATGTTCGTCTTCTACTACCACAAGTGCATTTGTAATGGCTTTTGATGGTATCAGGATTATTCAACCGAGTAGCTGATCCGGGGCTGCGTGTATCCATGATCGGCGCTCCAAAAAAAAAGGGAAAAAAAAAAATAAGATGGCCCGCTTTTGTGTCGCTTGCCTTAAGGCATAAGACATATAGGGATCACTTGTCCACTGTAGTCTGGTAGTCTGTTGTCGTTGTTTGATGTCTTTTGCTGTTGTGAAAAAGGGTTAACATTTGCCTGTAATATTCTGCGATACTTGATGGATGTAAACCAAACTCTAGTCAATAGGTTCAACATTGGATCCCTCATTTGTTGATGCGTTCAAAGGATCACATGCCAGGTCAAAGGTCATATGGAAGCCTATCATTACAACCGCGATGTCATGCGACACAATGCGGTCTGAGAACTGATGTAATTTTCGTAAAACTGGGGTGGATATTCAGGAACTTGGTAGAATGGTAACCACCTTGTACTTGGTATATGTTTTGCTCAGATGTTTGGCATCCACAGCAGCCGACAAAATCCCGCTGAGCTATTGGTATGAGTGTCTTGTTCAAATAAGAGTCTCTTCAACAGACTTTACTAGCGTCTGTGTAAATTCGACGCGAACACGCGAACGCCAGTCGCCTGAAAGGTTCACCCAAAATACACTTGCGAGAACCAAAACGGGTTAGCGCAAAATTTGTGCCAATCAACAATGATCAAACGATAAAAATAGGCAGCAGAGTTTTGCGCGATTTAAAACGGCAAATGCGCGGCCCTCTTTTGAATGCGCGAAAATGCACTATTTTTCAAGTCAAAATTAGCGAAAAATGTGGTTTCCGAATGTTTGCCTGCTAGTCAACCAGGAACACGAAGGAAGTTTGCAAAAAAACATTGCTCAAACTTCCAAAATTACCATCCTATTTCTTAATCTTTTCTCGGCTGAAAACTGTCAAGAAGCACATCATTATCACCTGTTTTTTTCCTTCTTATTCTGAATAAAATTTTGAACAGAGTAGCTGGCACTTCCGCGGGCTGAGGCGTTTGCATGTATATACAAACGAGAATAATTACTTTCGCACGTGGGAATCCCAGTTGGGCATGGGGATCCAGGCCCGGACTGACGTGAAGTTTTACACTCGGCCCTGAATAAGTGTCCAGTGTATGAAGTTGTTATTTCATCTCTTCCGCATTCCTACGAAGTCCGAATTTGTTTAATTCCGAAGAGGATTATCATGAATAAACCATATGAACAAAAGGACCCGATACAGCGCATGATAGCTTTTATAGCATGAGTCACTATTATGTTTAAATGCACCGAGCGCAACTATCATGACGCTTTACAAGGAAAATAGGTCGGGATCCGTGTTCAACGAATCAAGGTTAGAGGTAGCGTTCTACGCTAGGATTTATAAATACATTTGGTTATATTTTGCAACGATTGGAAGAGTGGTGAGTAATTAATTTCGCCGACGTTTGCCATAATATGATTTACTATCCGTTTGTGTTTGTTTATTGGCACTTAATTTAAAAAAGGTGTTTTTTTACAAAATCCGTGACAATTCCGCGATGGACCAACAAAATCGTGAAAGACCCAAAAATTCGCAATTTTTTTGCGCGAACTCGGTGCTAGATACAAACATTACAAAAACCCTTGATTCCATGTGTAAGTAATGTCATTTCCAGCAATGTTTCATTAATATTTTAGGCAACAATATGCATATTTTTAGGAAAAAAATATATCCCCTTTGATATGTAGACCGATAAATATTCAATGAAAATTTTTTGAAAAATTCGAAGAGTCATCAATAAAATCCTATCCAGGGGTTACGCGGAATGAGTTCCTTTTAGTGTTATTTAAGACTAGTACAGGCAGCCCATGAAAATTCTTTATTACAATATAATTAAGAATGGTTTTTGTTCTGTTTCTTCAGCAAACCCATCCTTCTATTAGAACCTAAAAGCGGAGACTTTGAAGGTTCTAAGGTCTCGCAAGGTCCCTTTTGCAAGAACCTGATAGGTTTCTCGCAGACTCCATACGAATTTCAGAGGGCCTGCTTTAGTAGGCATCTGTGGAAATTTTTGATATTCTGGTTAATTAAAAATAAGGTTTTAAAACAAATTGTGACCGGTTAAATTTTTTTTTTTTTCTGTTGACCGGTTTCGGGTGGTATAAAAGTAACCATTTTAGATAAAATACTTCCTACACACGGCCATCGATTTTTCTTGGGAAATGCGAGAGTAAATGTCCGTTTTTTGCAATGGCAGCAGTGCGTGACCTAATGTTGGTGTAATCATGCACAGCAGGACTTTGCTGGCTGCTGTGTTTGGCATCTGAATGTTTGCATGCCTTTCTTCTAAGAAATCATAAGGTAGCTGGGTCTCTTGGCAGCTACTGCTCTTACATATCCACTCACGAGTGCGCTGCTCTTGTATCCCACAATCAAGTCATGGACACTGTTTGTTCAGATATAGTAGTTTAGTTCCATTGATGATGTTCTGCTGCTTAGCATATCCCCAAGTCATTTGTACTGGCTTGTGATGGTATCAGGATTTATTCAACTGAGTAAGGCTGATCCGGGGCCGCGTGCAATTCCATGATACGGATGGCTCCATAAGATGCCCGCTTTTGTCGCCTGCCTTAAAGGGATTAGCACCGATTTGCTAATCCGAAACATGATCGAAAAAAACCGCATCAAAATTCATATTTTTATAATTTTGTTCCGGCATGGATATGCGAACATACCTTGCAAGTGGTTGGCTTGAAATCCGTGTATTAAAGCCAAGGCAGTACTTTTTATCTGGTTCTGTAATTTCTATACGTGCGTATCAAAATTACTACTTGAGATAAAAAAGCCTTTCCCCTTGTGAATATCACAGATTTTCAACGAGATATTGTACACCATATCAAACAGTTTGAGACTCAAACACAAATGTTATTGATCTCGTTTAATATTCTGTACTGGTGTAAACCACAAACAGCTGGTTTAGTGCAGATTTTGAACGTGGCCTCCGCTGATGTCTATTTCGAAATACGGTTGACAACTTTCCCTCAAATAGTTATTTTTTTTCACCTATTTGGTGTTTTGTTTCTACATCAAAACCAGTTATAATGGAATTGTAAAACACTTCGTCCCTGATTTATCATTAAAACATGCATTCCATAAATAAAATCCCACTTTGTTCGATTCTCTCAACGCATTATCCGCTGCTAATCCCTTTAAGATCAGGAAGACATATAGGGATCACTTTGGGCACTGAGTCTGTTGTCGTTTTGATGTATGTTGCTGTTGTGAAACAAGGGTTAACATGTGCCTGTAATATCTGCATACTTTGATGGATTTAAACCAGAACTCGAGTCATAGGTGCAACATTGAATTCCTCATTTGTTGATGGGTCAAAGGTCCCATGCCAGGGTCAAGGTCATTGAGACCTACATTACAACCCGCGATGGCAGGCGACACAATGCGGTCTGAGAACTGATGTATTTTTTTAAAACGTGGGGTGGATATCATGAACTTGGTAGAATGGTAGACCACCTTGGTACTAGTATATATTTTGCATCCAGATGTTTGGCATCCACAGCAGGCGACAACATTCCGCTGAGCTATTGTTATGATTCTCATTGTTCAAATAGAGTCTCTTCAACGGACTTTAGTAGGCATCTGTGAAATTTGATATTCGGGTTTAATTCTAAGGTGTTCAAAAACGAGGCTAAAAAATATTTACCGGTGTAGAATTTTTTCTGTTGAACGGTTTCGGTGGTATAAAAGGAACCATTTTAGATAAAGTAATTCCTACAACACGGTCATCGATTTTTCGTTGGGAAATGCGAAGTAAATGTCCTTGTTTTGAAATGGCAGCAGTGCGTGACCTGATGTTGGTGAATCCATGCACAGCGGGACTTTGCTGGCTGCTGTTTTTGGCTCTGCATGTTTGCATAACATGTATCTTCTCTAAGAATCATAAGGTAGTTGGGTCTCTGTGCACGCTACTGGCTGCTTTGCTTATCCACTGCAAGTTGCTGCTCTGTCTCAGCAGCAATCAACGTCATAGTCGTGGACACTGTTTGGCAGATGATAGAGGGTGTTCCATTGATTATGTTATATACTTAGATATAACAAGTCAGTGGTAATGGCTTATGGTGGTAATCAGGAGTTAGTCAATGAGTAAGGATCTGGGGCCTGCGTGTATCCGTTTGAGACGGACGCTTAAGAGGGCCAGCTTTTTTTTAGAATGGGGGGTTGGAACAGTCAGGGGTTTCACCCTACTCTGTTCCGGACAATGACTGTGAAAGATGAAGACATGTACAGGGATGCTTTTGATCATGCCCAATTCAAAGGAACCATGGAGGAGAGCGTTTATTATTTTATTAATCAATAGCTTGTTTGCAGATTTAATAGATTAAATCCAAATCTGTACACGGGGACCATTGTCTTAACATCCACTCTGAAGGACAGGGGGCCCGGCATGCTTTCATGATATTTGCCCAATCCAAGTGAACCATGGAGGAGAGCGTTTTTTTATTTTGATTTAATTCAATAGCTTGTTCTTTGCAGAATCAGAATTGAGTACCGAATAAATCCCAGCAAGTGACCCCCACTGGGATTCGAACCAGGAAATTTTTGGTAATGTTGCAACACAGGCAAGCCAACTAAACCAATGGCCATGTCGCCATATTGATGTCCTTTGTTCATATAATCATTAGTATTCATTAAATCATCAATGTGTCATTAATTATTTATTTATTATTTATGATTAGTTATTTACAGTAATATATATTAATTACCAGTGGTCAGACTGTAGTTCACTGTCTGCTGACCGCGCTATTTTCTTGGAGACCGAGGGTCGCGCGGTCCTGAAACTTGGTGGGTGGGTGCCCCTTTGCCATCCGAAGACCAAGTTGGTTATTGTTTAGTGTATCACATGTCATCAGGGGTCATTCAAGGTCAAATGAAGGTCCAAATTGGGGTAGAAACGTATGGTGTAGTGACATGAAACTTGGGAGTTGATTTTTGTGCCAGAAATTTGAAAGGTCACAACAAGGTCATCAGGGGTCATTCAGCCAGGTTATCACAAAACCCAGGTGATTGCGAAACCCGGCCGCCTAGTATGTAATGAATACGAATGATTAATAACAAAATGTCCTAATCCACTATACTATCAAAAATGCTAATCAATGCTAAATCGAAATCATTACAATTATTCAAAAAAGAAAAAAATAATGATATTGTTTTTAAAAAGTAATCTGATGACCCCCCCCCCCCTTTGCTAAGAGTTGGTAGCTGTTCATGTCAGTCTGGTGTTAGATTCATGTTTTCCAAAAGTAATGGTACAGGTTCCTGTTTAACAGGTTGTTTTAATGCTACTCATAACAAATAGATATATTATAAATAATATGCAAGAAGACCTTTTTGATAAGGTGACTCCTCATCTCTAATTGTCAAGTTAACAAGTTTTTATAACTTTTTGGTTGGACAGGTTATGCTCAATTCCAATAATTCACTGTTCACAGCTTATAACTTGTTCAGTGTCTTGATCTAGTGATTTTTTTTGTTTGTCTATTTTAAAATTTCATGGCTAATGGGCCATAGAAGGTGCTGCGACCTTTGCTTGGTTGAAGATCATCAGTGGTTTTTATTCATTCAATAAAAAACCTGGACAAAGAATTAATACAACTGTTGAATGATTGAGCTGGCAAGAGTATTTTTTTTAATGGGTAATGAATGGAAATTGAGCTTTAGTTTAAAATCAGTTTAAAACTTAAATCACAGACGCAGAGATTCTATTATACTTAGTGTGCATCATTAAAATAGTCACTAAAATTCAGATAGTAACACGAAATGGCTCAATTCAAAAGTTTGAGTGAGATGAATTGGATTTGTTTTAATGCTGTAAACTTTAAGGTGTATTAGTAGAGCATGCCATTGCTACTGTGGTAAAATACAAAATCTTGATCTGGACTTTATTACAAAGTTGTGATTTTTATATGGGAGGAAATTGATTTGAGTTTTAAGCTATTCAACACCCAGTGTTAGTGCATGGACATGCAGTATTAATGTGGCCAAAAAAAACCAAAAAAACAAAAAACATGGAATCTCTGAGTCCGGGGGGCCTTTAATTAAGGGGAAACGAAACCACATCATATTAAGCTTATTTATATCAACAAGGTACACGGATTTTAAAGTGACAGGAGGAGATTTTTTTTGAGGATACAAATTTCTCTCAAATTGCACTGGATCGGTTGTAGACACTTACTATAACATTTTCAAAGGTTTTATTTTAAAAAACCAGTTAATTCAACATAACACAAAACTCTAAAACATAACCTTGTTTTGAACTTTGCCTGCTATCATAATCACCCTATAAGAAAACCATGCTTTGGATTTTCTGTCATGCATGTCAGAATACGAAATCAGCCTCTTATCACATAAAGACATTGTATCCAGCTAATATTCACTTCAGGTGTGATCCAATACAACAGTAAGCATTCCAAAACATGGCAAAAAAAAAACCCGGTTTTTGAAAAAAAAATTGGGGGCGATGCTTCTTGAAGTCCCCTAGTGGTCTCGTTAATCACTAAGAAAGGTACACTTTTCCATTCAACCATATGGGGCTAGCTGTCTATGTGAATGCACGGCATAGTGTTAGTGAGCTATATGTATGACATAGAGAGTACTTATAAATTTACATTAATCAAAGACTTAACTTAATTGAGTGCTAAACTGTCATTATAATTTGAAACCTAGAACTTCCAAAAATCATTATAATAGATGGGAGATCAAATTATTGGTTTGCCACAGTCAAATTTTAGGGCAATAAGCATTCAAAGGGCCAACAAACGCCAACTGGAAACTAACGGCTTCAGCTACCCTAAAGCATTTTGAAATTTCCTGAAAATCTGTCAACAGCATTATTATCAAGGTCGATGGTGTGAATGTGGAGGGGGACAAACTGGGGTATGAAAATTTGCCTTCCCGTTATTGTATTATTTTCAGACTGAAAAAAATCCATGTTAATGTCACCATAGATTACCCATCAGGTGTCCTAAAGTTAAGGACAACGATTTCATTTTTAGTACAATGTGGCCTTGAAGTGAGCACTAATTGGATTGTGTGTAAATTGTGGCAGATCTTCAGCCTTGGCCATATTAATGTCTATATACCAGACATTGTCTTTTGATGGCGGCTCGCGCGCGCTCGCGCCGCAGTCGCGCATCTAGAAAATGCTTTGAGCCCGATTCGATCTAATTCGTGCATCTTGTTAAAAGCCGGCTGCGAGTTTTCTACCACCTTCGTAGTTGAAAAAAAAAAAAGGAAGCCGGCAACCCCAGCAAAAAACTTACTTTGCAATATTTATGATAAATGAGCACGGAACACTATGCTTTACCATTTACATACACGCAATTTTCAGATAGTGTAAACGGCTGGTAAATCGGTGCCGAGAGCAAAAACTGCAGGTATTAACTCCCACAAATATCTGGAACTCATGGAATAACCTGCATGGCGTGTACCAAAAATGAAACACGGACAGGTGTAAATAATTGCATAATAACGTCGTAAATTTAAAGCCTTCCGCCTGTTAATCCACATGGTTTTTGGTTTTTGATTGAGAGCCGAGTTTTTGATAGCTACTGATGCGCCCTCGTGAAAGGAAGTTGAGGGTCTTACATTACGGAAGTAGAATTTTATTATTTTTTCGACATGAAGAAAGAACGATAGAAGACATCGGTACCACCTTCGTTGGGGGGGTTTTCAATTGATTTGTAACTATGCACGAAACATGTTCAAAGCAAAGAAAGGTTCCGGAAGGCGTCGCCCGATTACAGTAAGAACATACTTGACAAGGACACACGTTTTATGGATACGTAGTCAAGCATCGCGAATCGCATTATTAATGAAACACGTGAGCTTACTCCAATTAATTTTAAGATAATTCTGACTAAATATGACCGACTGTGCCCGACTTAGGTTCTGACATTTTGTTACTGATATTTTACTGTTTTCGTGCTGCCAGTTTAACTCCGCTCATGTTCGAGTCAGACTGGGGATAATTCTTGAAACATTGATTCACTTTAATGATAACATCTACATCATGGTAATTTGCTTAAATCTTGAGTGACAGCCTAAGTATGTAACTTAACTTGTTATTAACTTGATTGCAGTAATTAACAATGCTTATTCTACACCTGAATTGAAGATGCATGAGCTTTAACTGCTTCTTCTGGGCCCAATCAGTTGCCGGTCCTGCATGCTTGCTATGCTGCTATTCAGCTCTATGCTTTGTAAAGCTCGTCCTCCAGCCAGAATTTGGGAGCTTTAAAAGCTCTTCTGGCCAGCTCGCCTCACGGGGCCAAGACTGAGCTTGTTAAATTCTCCTCCTGAAAATTTCAAAAGACAGTGTCTGATTACCAATCGTATTTCCACAGTATACTAAAGGTCGGTTCACAATCTTTCATTCTACTGCATTCAGTGCAGTGGTGCCTGCAGGCTGCCTATATATCGATCACTTCTACGCACCTTGATGCAACCCCACTGCAATGGCAAGTTAAAAACGAATTTTCCCACACTTGGACCCTTGAAACTGATAGGCAGCATCTTGTCAGAGACTGCGATTGGGTACTTCGGCACTCACTGCACTGCAATGCAAGTGGAAAGTGTGGAAACGGACCTTAAGCTGGCATTCTGAAAGGGGGTCTACTTTGACCCAGGTTTCAAACCAGGGTTATTCCTACATGAGTGGACCTTGTTCCCTTTCCCACCTTTTCTGGAAAATGTGGCTGTAAGTGTGAAAAATTCCCATGATGAACCTTACTACTGCCCTTCATGATGAATTTCTCACCCTTACATTACAACTTTGACAGTGTTTTTAAAGGAAAACGGTCCCTTATGTAGACTACAGCCTTAGGTTTTAGAATAGGATTGTAGAATTAGGTGGGTATTAAGATTTAGGAGAGGGGTAGGTTGTTTGGGATAGATTACACAAATGGCACTAGTGGCAATACCATTCTGCCAGATGCTACAAACTATTCCTTATTTGACACATTAGATAGATGAACAATTTGTTTTATTTGTTACAAAATGGAGCAACTTCTGAATTTTGAACCCTGTACAAATGGAAATTGACCTTTTTTTTTGCACTTTAAGCCATTTTTTACCCAATAACTCTAAAAACCAATGGTCATATTATGGTAAAAACTAAACATTTTTGGAATCTCTTATGACTAGACAAATATGGCAATACTTTCACACGATTGGAGTAATTACAAAAGTTTGACCCCTGTGAAACTTAATTTGCCCCTTATTGCACCACAATTTGACACCACTAACTACCGTTGCCATTGATATGAAGGTCCATACTACCAAAGGTATCAAAGCTAAGAGTAGTGACATGAACATGATGTTTTGACTCAAGTCCTTGCTCCCTGCTCTATAATCACTGATAGAGCATCACCCAGAATGTTTTTGGATTAGACGAACAGATCCGTCAATTCTGACCACCGGGAAAATTCACGAGAACAATAAACTTTTTTGCAATATGAAAGTTCTGCCGGGGACCCGGTGTTGCGTGTAGCCCCCTGTGAGAGGGGTAAAGTTACTATGGGGTCAAATGTTTGAACTGCCTAAACTAATATAATATAGCTCAATTAATATAGTAAGCAGATAAAAAAGTCATTGATTCACAACGCTGTGGTGCCCTTCCTTTCCAAAGATCATTTGTGGGGAAAATAGGCTAAAGGTCATTTGTTATTCAAAAAGGTCACCTTTTGCCAATACCAGATGTGTTTTATAAATAGTTTTTTTAATGTTTTTATTTTTTTTATTTTTTTTATTTTTTTTATTTTTTGTATTTGTTTGTTATAATGGAAGGGGTACACAATTCCCCTGTATGACTCTATGGGGACGGGGACATAATACCCCTCCCTATGAAAGGGACCCAACCTATTCAAATAAAAGCATATTTTGAAATCAGTATATTAAATCTGTTTTTTAATATTTTTTACAAAGAAATCTTGGTATTACAATTGTTGACTTTCTTGAAAAAAAACAAAGACCTTTAGCCTATTTCCCAATATTGGGAAGGAAGCACCACAAAATGTGACCCAATTGGACTTTTTTACTACTGGGAACCTAAGGAATAATTTGAGCATATTCATTAGATTTAGAGCAGTTCAAATATTTGACCCCCAAAGTAACTTACCCATTCTCCTGGGGCTGCACGCAACAACGGGTCCCAGGCAGACTTTCATATTTGCAAAAGTTATTATTTTTCTTGAATTTTCCCGTATTCAGCTATGGGTATCTCGTTATCTAACCAAAAACCTTCTGGGATGACGGTCTATGAGGTCAATTTTATTGACTTCTAAATCCTCATGTCAGCACACATACATGTTGGTGTAGTAGTCATACTGAAGGGTGTATACAAGATATATATGGAAATGGACTATCCCTCTCTGTCCTGTAAACATTCAGGACATGATGTCATCCAGGGGCATAACAGCAGGCACTGTCAGGAAGGGCAAGGTACTTGTCCTGGTTTAGGCAGATTTTCCCAGTTGGAGGTGGTTTTGAAGGCAGTTCTCATGGTTGGAGGTGAAAAATTAGTGGTGGGCAGGCAAAAAAAGGGCAATTAGCATGATTTCAAGCTTTCTCTTCCCGGGCAAAGTTGTCTGGTGCAACCTGCCCCCCTGCTGTTATGCTACACCACAGTTGTCATGGTTTCTGGTAATATGCTCAGTACAATAGATGGAGATAAGTGAGTTCTTGTCTTTTGAGTTATATCTATGATGCTGCAACAAAATTGGTACGAATACTCTAATTTATAACATGGATCTCAAGCAAACAAATGAATTACAATATGCCAATCATAATTCATCTTGCAAAAACTAGCAAGGTGAAGGGATATGTCCAGATGCAATTTAGGAAAAGACTTTTGCATTGGCCACTGTGAATTTGGCACCTCAACGGAATAAACTGCATGTTGAAGGATGTAGTGGCAGAATACTGAAATTCATCCCAAAATTGTGATTGATAGAACTTCTTCATTCCTTTTTGTCGATGTCCCTAATAATTTGGTTAAATCACTGACCCACTCATTTGCTTAAAGAACAATTTCTCTATGTCTCTGAAAATATTATGGTGTCCTTCCTGAAAACCACAGTGACTTATAAGGATGATATAATTGTAAATTATTCATTGATATGAGGCAACGATGCCTAATTAGACCTAAACATGTTCAAATTCGAATCGTCTTGAGTCCACCGGTTTTGCTCTTGACATTCAAAAAATGCCCTCATTTTCATTTCCAAGGTCATTTTCTTACTCGACAATGTTTCAAGCAATTGGCATAGTTATTTAATATGATGGAATGGATTACAGCTAAATTGTCAGGACAATTAAGCAGATTTGAGTTTTAGGATCTGGGTTGGTCATTCGTGAGTTATCGATGTCCTTCGAACACTTCTAACAAGCCGGAAGTGACGGAATATACATATTAAGGGCAAGATAAGGTATTGATAGCTACATAGAGAGTGCACCATGTTTCTTATTCTTCATTCTTTCTTTTATCGCTTGACTCCGTATGGCAATGGAAGTGGGGGGTTGGGAGGAGGCACCCGACCTATAATTCTGCAACATATCCATTCTCTGCATCCCCTTCCACTTAAATTTGTAAGAGTTCCAGGAGACACATGTAAAAAATGTAGGTGCCCATCTCCTTTTTTTTTGCTTCTGCCATAGTGCTTTCCTGGACTAGATATTGGTAAAATAGATGAGAAACCTGAAAAAATTTGGGATTACAGTTCTTTCACAGAGAATCCCATTTTCTTATGGCAAATCCCACATTCTTCTGGTCATAAGAAGTTGTAATCAACTTCCTGTTTGGGTAATAATCCACTGACCCAAATTAATACACAAATCCAAAAGGATCAAAAGAGTTCTTATTCAAAAGAAAATCCAAGTATTATATACAGCCCATTCCAAATCAACTTTCAGTCAAGGGTGTATCCACTGGGACTGTCAGGCAATGCCTTCTCTTGAAATGAGTCCAAAATAAACAAGAGAGAGTTGACCTCTTTTGCTGGTCCCGCACAGCCAACCTACAGTAGTCTTTTTCACGACAGTAGCCTTCCAAAATCCCTCCTTATTCATGCACTCAGTAGTCCTACTAGGTTTTTCATTATCCCTCTGTCTGAATATTTATTTTCTCCCGGCCCATAATGGTGACATATAGCCCCTGGTCCCCACAATGTTTCCTGAACCACCTTAATCCCAGAGGTCAAAGATCAAAGGGGCAACCTGTGCAACCTTTTAAGTGCCTGTAAATCATCTGCCACACAAGACCACATGTTCAAACCTTGGGTAGCAATGTAGCATAGTTAGTCTCTAACGGTTACTTCTGACAATCTTGATCCCAGAGGTCAAAGGTCAAGAATGTAATGTGGAAACAAACATTAATGCATATATTGATTAATGCAACATAAGTCTCGGGGTCGCAATATGGAAGACATATACACCAATCTGGTTTTGCACATTCCACACATCACTGGCAACCATAACTGTGGTGCTTCCAATTTTTGCAAAACGTATAGGCCGCATAATGATAGGTGTTAAAGATAGAGGCTTCAGTTCAAATATTAAAGGGGATGACCCAATTTAATTATATAGTCTTTATCTTATTGATAACCTTGACCCCCCAAATAACCCCCAACCCCCCATCTGTAAAGTTTTGAAAATGGAATTATGTAGCCCCATAGATTTTAATATGGTGATGAAAATAGGGTACAGGGGTTTTCACTTACTAACTCAAACTAAAATAGTTTAGCCCTAGATTTTACATGGGTCCAATGAGAAAAATATATAGCAGCTTTCTGTAAACACCAAAATATTGATCTTTCTTGATCAAATCTGAGGTTTTGGAGATGAGGCCTATTAGCGATCAGGCCATGGACCTTTCCGGCCATAGATTGGACTGAGGAGGGAACATGTCCACTGTTCTGCCACTGGTCAGGCTTTCCCACAAGGCTAAGGCTGAGTGTCGCAGAATGGCCTACACTATGTAAATCCTTTGCTAGAAACGAGTATTCTAAAAATATTAGTTTCAGGACTTTATGACTGCTTTATGACCAATGACTTGTGAACGCAAATTGGATTCAAGACCAGCTTGACTAGGCTTCCTATCTTTGTCTTTTTACTATGAAATGTGTTCTTAAAATATTGTTGTATTATATCTCATTGTGCCATTTTTATACCTTGGAAGAAGGATATATTACATTCATTTATATTTAGTTATGTTATGGTGCAATTTGCAAGACCCACCTCCGGGGAATATACAGAGAATTGAGTGACTTGGCAAGGTTGTAACACACTCAACGCCCTGGACAACTATTGCATGATCAGACAGTCTCCAATATTTTCTTTTCTTCTTCATCTTTTAGAATCTAATTCTGTTGAGCTAGTGAAGTCGGCTTAAAGGATAACAGCGATTTGCTAAGCCGAAACATCAAAAAATCAGCAAAATTCAGATTTTTGTATGTTGGTTACTCTGGCATGGATAAATGCGAACAATACCCCTGCAAGTGTTGGCTTGAAATCCGTGTATTAACAACAATGCGACTTTCTATTTGTGATTCTATAATTTCTATACGTGCGTATCAAATTCCGACTTAAGATCAAAAGGGCCTTTCCCTGTGACTTCCCAATCCCAGATTTTAAAGAAAGCATGATATTGTCGACTCATGATCAAACATTTTACCTCAAGGACCAACATTACTGATCTTTGTTTATTCTGTACTGGTGTAGACCCACAACTGTTTATTGTAGTTTTGAGACAACCATCGCTGTTTATTTTTATTTACGGTCGATGGTATGACAAGTTCCTCAATACTCTTTTTGTGTCGCCTGAACACTGTTCAGGGCGGCACAACATTCAAGTTTTGTGTGTCCGTATGTCCTGCCTATTTCCTCCGTTGTCCTTCTGATGACTCGGTTAACCTTTTTACAATGCTCTGCAGGCTAAACGCTTCCCCCGATTTACTTCAAAAACGTGATAGGATGATAAGTGAGGTGCCGCAATATTAGGGGTAGGTTTGCTGCATTATTTGCATATTATGAATATTAATTAGCTTATTTGCATATTTTTCAGACATTCGGTTAACCTTTTTAAAAATGCTATGCCAGGCTAAACTCTATCACGATTACTTCAAACTGAGAGGATGATAGGTGAGGGGCGAACAATATTAGGTGAGGGTTTTGCTGATTATTTGCATATTCATGAATATGAATTAGCTTATTTGCATATTTTCAGACATTTCGCGTTAAACCTTTTTAAAAAATGCTTGCAGGCTAAACGCTATCCCCGTTTACTTCAACTGATGGATGATAAAGTGAGTGCAGAAATATTAGGTAGGTTTTGGCTGCAGTATTTGGCTATTCATGAATATTAAGTTAGCTTATTTGCATCTTTTTCAGACATTCGGTTAACCTTTTTGGAAATGATCTGCTGGCTTAAACGATAATCCCAATTTACTTCACACTTGGTAGGGTGATAGAGTGAGGTGCCAGAATATTATGGTAGCTTTTGGATGCATTATTTGCATATTCATGAATATTATTAGTTATTTTGGCCGGTCACAAATGATTATCCTTTCCCCGCAAGGATGTGTGCAAGTATCTGGAGTTTCCGTAAGGCGTATAATGATTATTGGTGGAAGGAAGCGGGTTAAAGGAGTTCTTGACCCTGATTAGATGTTGGGCATATTTCGGACAAAACTTGAATATGCAAATGAGCTGATAATTATGCAAAAATCAGCGTAATAGCAATATTTGAAAATGGTTAATCGGATATGCAAATTCCTTCACTGCACGAAAACCATTATGGTGAGCATCTTCTTTGCCATTTTAACGTTCCTGATACATGCGGCTTGGGTATGCAAATAGGTTACCAGGGTTACCAGGGTGGGGTGAGCTCAGGTGACCTTGAGTGACCTCATTGTGCCTGGTCATTTTCTCCAGTGCATTTCTATCTAATCATCTTTGCAAACTTCATCAAAGCAAGTGATCGCGCAACCAGGCGACACGTGGTTCGAGAACCGCCTTGTTTCACTATTGGTGGTTTGTTTCTAATTAAAGCAGTTATAGGAATTGTCCCCTTACTCCTGAGTTATAAGTTTAAAACGATGCATTTTTCGATCTCTCGCATTATCGCTGCTAATCCCTTTAACTCTTTCAGCAAGTCTCTCAGACCACTAGTGGCATTAAGATTGCCCAGTAGCATCAGCAACCACTTGTTGTCAGAGATAAAGCAAATTCAATCTGTCAGCAGCAGGTGATCAGTAAGCCCACTTTACCACTCTCTAGGGATTTTTATATTGAGCATATTTTCCAAAAGGATTAAAACTGGTTTTATGGCATGCTACCTTGGACTGGGGAAATTCTCTCTGGCAACCATCCTTGTTTTGAAGGATTTTTACCTGAGAACATTACTGGATCGGTCAATAGAAAAGGACCCCACTCCGCATCAGTGCAACTGTTCACCGAGAGTGGCCCCACTGTCTAGGTTGGTGCAACTGATCAATAGTCAGGGGTGTTCATCTCTCTCTTATCGCTTATGATGGTGATTTTAGGATATTGGGATATTAAATGAGAGTAACCCAGGGGTGGTGCCAGGTGGTGGCGGGGAGGGGGGATTGAGAATTCAAAATTCAGGAAAAACCGGGGTTTTAAGCAATAAATTTGCATAAAATAAGGGTTTTAAACCTATAGGAATTAATTTTACTGTCCCCCCCCCCGCCATGATGTTCCACCTCTAGATTTTACCCGCACGCCTGTAGTACACATAGGAACGTCGTAGTGCATTTGATGGGTGGCACTGTGCATGGTGTTGTATGACAAATCATTGCAGGTATGGCAACCAGAAACTCCAAACAGAACGTATGGACTAACATGAAACGTGAATACATGTCTTAAATTTGGGCTTTACATGCTCGCCCAAATCTCAACAGCTGCAGTCAGTTGGATCGAATTTATTAATACGAATAAAAAAATTCGTCCCTGGCCATGGGGGAGCCGCCATTACGACCATTATAGCTACAGCAGCTACCAGACTATACATACAAATGAATAGGGGACATCTGTTAGAATATGAACTATGTTTCCCGACAAATTTATTTGCAGGTTAATATTATGAAACATATGCTGTAGTAATGAGAACATACTATAGAAAAATATTAAACGACGGAAATAAAAATCACGCGACGGAAAGTCATGTTGTGAATGTTGTACTTAAAAGTGGGAGATCTTTTGGGAGATTTAAAATGCGGTGAGTTGTCACTTCAAAAGCACGCATTTGAGAAAGAATGAATTTAGCAAACGATGTGATGTAGTGTTTGTATGAGTAGTGGAAATGTTTGACTGAAGTGGGGAGTAATTTTGAGAGTTAAAATATAATGAGTTGTTACCTACCTTCAGAGTATTAGAAGAGTTACGTTAGAAAGTGTGATGTGGTGTGGTATGACTGGTGTTAATGTTTACATTTGAAGTATGGCAGGTTGTGCCGAGAGGTAAATATGGCGAGTTACACAGAGAAATCATAATTTTTGTTTGCTTCTTCCCAACATTACTTTCCAATAGATGAAAGATATGTTACATCAAAAATTACTTTCTGTACTGTGAAGGTGACAATTCACCATACCATAATGTATCCCTCTAAACTACCCTTTTTCCCTATTACTTGAAAAGTACAAAACCTCTTTTTTTTATTTTTAACACACCAAACCAGATGTTTACCCACAACAACTATTGCAATACTCTGAATTAACTCACCTTATTTTGTAAACTCTACAAAAAGGCCTTCGATTTCGTAGGGTTTCAAACCATCCCCAAATATATCAACATAAGACGCCATATCCCAAACTTGCGTATCTAACTCTGCCAATAATTAGTAACTCACCATATTTGACCTTTTAATGACTACCCCCACTTTAAAGTACAAACATTCCCAATTCGCAATATATAATATACAACGATCACTGGTGCCAAACACTACTCTTAACTCTTCCCACTCTCCCGGGATGTGATATCTCACCATATTTTAAATGCTCCAATTTCCTGTCTGCCTGCAATATGATGGCAAGCCACCAGTGATGAAAATGACAAATATAATTTACTTCGTATTTTTTATTCCGTCTTATCAATGGCGGTGTGCTGCCAGGTTTTTAGTGACAGTGTCATCCTCGCCTTTTTTGGGTCTTGGTCTGATCCTGTTTCCTTGTCTGACACAAGATGCTTGGCTGTATGCTCTCGTTGAGATTCTGGGCTAAACTATTCCGATTTTCTCCTATTCCTAACTTTTCCAGTACATTGATATCTTGATGTAATAATTTAAGCCTTGAGAGTAGAAGGGTTTGGTGGACCATATATGTAGGCCTACAGTAAAAACAATATAATAAGAATTAAAAATATTAAAAAAAAAAAAAAAAAACATGAAACGTGAATCAGGAAAGCAGTGGAAAATTGTCATTGTCAGAGGCCTGTGTGACCTCTTCCAATTTACTCTTCAGATTTTGTAAGCAACAGACCAACAAATTGCAGGGCAAATTTTTAACATTAAGATTTGAGGCTCTATTTTAAGTGCATCCTAGATAGGTTGTTGGCTTCAGTCGGTAAAGAGGCTTTTTTGTCAAATCAATTTTTATATGTATAAACCTATAGTTTTGAGGTACACTTATACTGTTTGTACGACAGCTCATGCACAGGGGAGTGTGGGCACAAGGCCAATTTTCCTATTTTTATGTCATAAAAAGGTTCAAATGAAAATTGACAATAAAATCCACTTTCAACGGATATTCAGAAAGTCCAAAAGACCAATTTTTGAGATTTAGGTTCACTTTGCAAAAAAGTCCACTTTTTAACCCCTGCACCCCACCCAAATCCTGTATATGGTCCTGTGCTTGTATGATAAGCAGTAAGTTTGCTAGATCACTCTGGATGATTGTCCACTTGCTGTTTGGTTGGCTTGATTTATCGGATCTTGGTCCAGTAAATATAGGACTTGCAGGATTAGAGTAGATGAAATTGAGGGTTAAAATGAATTGAGGCCAATTTAAGTTCGTTGACCCATACCACAATACACCAACAGAAAAGTGCTAGCCTGACTGCTCAAATGCAATACTTCACACTTAAGGCATGTCACTTGTCATTCAGTACTTCCTACATCCAGGTGTATAAACCAATTTGTAACGACCCTGACATCGATTTAAATAAAGTTGTTCTGATTTTGATATCGTATGAAAAGCCTATATTTTGGTCCCGCAACCATATTGTGATGGATGGATTAGCCTGCCTGCATGATGCCTGTCGGCTGGCCAACAAATTCATTAATCCATTCTACAGATCAAACCGATTACTTAATGAACTTCTAATGTGCATGGTGATAGAAACGTGATAGGTCATGGGCGTATATGTTTTGGACAGGTTATTAATATTAATCACTCATTTGCATATTTTCAAAAAAATTAATTAATATACTCAGCTACAGAACTACACCAATTAGTCTATGAATTCTTCTAATGTGGCACAATGATTGATGATGCGTCAATTGTGCTCTATACTTTGTTGGATATGTTATGAATATTATGAGTCTCCATTTGCATATCTCAATAAAATGTAGTTCACCATGTTATTATCATCTGATTGTAGGAGTTCATATCCTTTATTACATCAAGCATAAAAAAAAATGCAGCATTCCTGTGCATTGCAGTTGGAAGTGTGCATACTTGAGTATCAGTCTCATAAAATCAGAACAACCACCTTTAAGTTGCACCCATATCAATGGCACGTCCCCTGTGCAATGGAATCATGCTTGAGCTAGCTATGAGATGTGAAGAATATTATGTGGCTTAAGTCGGATAATCATGTTCATTTTGATAAGATACCAACTCCAACCTAGATTTAAATGAACTTTTGACTACAGAGGAAATGAACTTTTAATGTGGCATGTGATAGAACATGATGAGGCCACGTTGTACTGTATACTTTTTGGATAGGTATTAATATTAATTTAAACTCATGCATATTTTCCATATTTTCAAAAAATCATTAATCGACTCTTAAGCTAAAACGATTAGTCTATGAACTTCTAAGTAACGTGGGAAACAGTGATTGATGAGGTCAGGTGATGTATATATTTGGAAGGTTATAATAATTATGGGCCTCATTTGCATATCTTCATAAATTAGGTTTAACCACAGTGTGTGGGGCCATCTTAAGTTACACACTGCACCGCATAATTCTTGTTCTCATAAGCAATCTTCCATTTGAAAAACTTCCATTTTAGTGGTTAACTATGTTATTATCTCCAGGATTTATATGAGTTCATATCATTCATTATATCAAACGCCATACCACAAAAACACAGCATTCCTGTGCATTGAGTTGGAAGTGTGCCTACTTGAGACAGGTCTCATAAAATCAGACCACAAACCACCTTAACTTTGCCACACCCCTATCACACTGCCAAGTCCCACATGTACAATGGAATTATGCCTGAGCTAGCTAGAGAAGACTGTAAAGAATATTACTGTGCTTACAGCAGATACATCACTGTCATTTGATAAGATATCAACTCCAACCTAGATTTAAATGAACTTTTGACCAAAGGGCAATGAACTTCATATGTAGCATGGTGATAGAAATGATGAGGCCATGTACTGTAACTTTTGGATAGGTTATGAATATATGAGCTCATTTGCATATTTCAGATTGTCAAAAAATTCATTAATCCACTCTTACAGACTAAACCGATAGTCTATAGAACTATATAAGTAACGTGACACCAAGTGATGTGATGTGGTAATGTTGCTGTATATAGTTTTGGAGAAGGTATGAGATAATTATGGGCTCATTTGCATATCTTCAATAAAATGTGGTTTAACACAGTTGTGGAGGCCATCTTAATTACACATGCACCGATAATTCTTGTTCTCATAGCCAATCTTGCCATTTGAAAAACTTCCATTTTAGTGGTTAACTAGTATTATCTCAGGATTCTATGAGTTCATATCATTCATTATAGCAAGCATACAAAACACAGCATTCCTGTGCATTGGGCAAAAACCCACCACAAAATTGGAAGTGTGCATACTTGAGTATCAGTCTCATAAAATCAGAAAAACCAACTTTAATTTGCACCCATATCAATGGCACGTCCCCTGAGCAATGGAATTATGCTTGAGACTCGCTATGAGATGTCAAGAATTTCGTGGTAGTCAGATAATCATGTTCATTTTGATAAGATATCAACTCCAACCTAGATTAATGAACTTTTGACCACAGGGAAATAACTTCTAATGTAGGCATGTGATTAGAAACATGATGAGGACCAGTACGTATATTGTTTGGATAGGTTATGAATGTTTACTGAGGGTCATTTGCGAATATTTTCACATATTTTCAAAAAATTAATTAACCACTCTACAGAACTAAATCGGTTATAGCTAGAACTTCTAAAGGTGGCAGCAGGGATTGATGAGGTTCATTGCTGTTATGTGTTGGAAGAGGGTTATGAAGTAATTAATTTTGGCTCGATGTTGCCATATCTTCAATAAAAAGGGTACCGCAGTTGTGGGGGCAATCTTAATTATGCACTGACCGATCATATCCTGTTCTCATAAGCAATCTAAAAGTTCTGGAGATGGAGTGAAAAACTTCCATTTTATAGTGGCTCTGTTATTATCACAGGTAGTCATGAGTTCAAATCCATTTATGTACGTTAAGCATAAAACCACAGCATGCCTGTGCTTGCAGTGGCGTGTGCATACTTGATATCAGTCTCATGAAAAAATCAAACAACCACACCTTTAAGTAAGTTGCACCCATATCACTGGCACGTCACCGTGCAAGGAATTCTGCTTTGAGCTAATGAATGTACAATATTATGTGGCTTAGTCAGATATCATGTTAATTTTTGATAAGTTGAGTTCCAACCTAGATTTAAATGAACTTTTGACTGCAAGGGAAATTATTCGTATTGCTGGTTGATAATAAATCATGATATTATAATTTTGCTTTATCTTATGCTGCACTTAATATTTACTTGCTGTATCTAGCCGGAAGACACTGGTTGGTATTCTAAAGGGTATCTACTTTAGACTGGGTTTAAAGTCATTAGCCCTTCTTTAATGACCATTTTCCTTTCAACATCCTCTGAACGTGTTTAATGTAATCGGGGAGAAAATTCCTCATGGATGGGGCCAGAAGGAAAGGCCATCGCCGGATACTGGTCGGAGAAGGAGGCCCTCTATAATCATAATAGTTATATTTCAACATCAATTTTGAGTTGGTGTTTGACAACTACTTTAACATTTACGCAAGGTGTTTTTATTTAAAAATCGCCAAATACACTTGTATCAGAAAATATAAAAGTCTGAGAAATTCGGGGCATAGCTCTCTGGAAAAAAGTCAAAGCTTAGAGCATATCCTCCATTTCAATGACCATTGATTACTTATATGAAGGAAAAGGAAGAATGCTTCCCTTTGTCATGGAGCTTGTAGTGATGCCTATAGATAGACTTTTTTTCCTTCATCAGCAACAAAGAGGCTACATGAGGCACCCACAATAACCCAAATAACCCTTAGCTTATCGGCTAAGATTTGGATTATATAACCGTCTTCACACCAAGCGACTCATGGAATACAACACAAAGGCCCATCCATGACTGCGCTATTATATTATTCATCCACGATGTGCATTCAATATCTTTCATTCAACCATTGGTATTGAGCACATACATCCCCTGCTATTTTACTATTATTATGAATACCCCAGGACGTACATGGTCAGCTGCTGTAAACTGTGAACTCCAAGGCTATGGAACAGCGCCCTTGGGTAATAGCATGGCCCTTACCAATGGTGATAATGGTCGGGTTTAGGTATGTAAAAGTTTGTTGTTTTTGGCACTTCCATTTAGTGTTTCGGCCCCCCATAAAACCAAAGTGCAAAATTGAGGTCTTTTCACCCCAAGACCAGAACGCCATGCACATATATTTTGCAATATATAGTGCAACATCCTTGCAACGCGGCATTGTGGTTCTTGGGTGGAAAGGCTTCAAATATGGACATTTTTAATTACCCCATTAAGCCTGTATTATAACTTTACACTACACGACTTTTGGGAATTTATGTAAAGTGGGAATTTTTAGAAAACCAGCAAAAGGTAAACTTGGGCATGTCGCTTATTATGCAAAACGTTTTAAGTTCATCCATTCTCATGAAACTATCGAGGAGGGCGTCCTTCATTCCTTAGCCGGCGATGTCCTTTTGGAAATGGCACACACACACCGCACCACACACACATACTCTCTCTCTCTCTTCTCTCTCCTCTCTCTCTCTGATTACCATTATCTATGCAGGAAGAATCGAAGAACTGGTCTATGCCTAATTCTTCCGTGCGGAAAGGATGCACCTTTAGTGTAATAATTTCTAAGTATCTTGGCAGCCCATATGCCGCGTGTTTACGCTTGCATTCTACATTTATACAATCCATTGCTTTAAGGTCCTAACCACTCACACTTTGACCAGCTTTCGGCGGCGTATCCAAGATCTTGCCCCCCAGGGTGCACGATCCTATATACAATCTTGCCCATGTGGCAGGCAGTCCTGGGGGCCGCTTAGGCCCCTGAGGCTACTGGGGGTCCAGAAGGGCAAAGCCCCGACACATTTTTATGGGTGACAGAGCATCATGGGAGAATATTAGGAAACAAATTCCCAAGATGTTATGAAATTTTCTAGGTATTTAAAACTAGTGTGTACTGTGGCATGGTCCCCAAAACTTTTATGACAGCCCTCATAACTATTGAACAACACTGACAAGTACATTTATTTGTATAATAAGGGCTGTACCTATTGGCAAAATCTTCGGAAAATGTCATTAACGCCCTCCACACTTTTTTGAGATGCGCAAAAAAACCCTTTTACACGTTTGCTGTGCCTACTATAGACTAAAGAGAGAGCATTGTGGGCACAGAAAAATAGAATTTTGAATGCCATGACCATTCAAATGTCACACATTTCATGCAAACTGACCTGTGTTGGATCAGGTGATTGTATTGAATCATTTTCAAAACAAAATAAGGGTGTTAATGGTTTATAGGCCTGTTCCAGACGTGTTTCCGTCATTGTGTAATACTTTTCAGATTATGAACACCATTTTAAGAAGTGGACAAGTAGTGTCACAGTCCCTGTCCATACACCAGCACCGTCGACAAGGTAATTGTTCATAACTGTCCATCCGTGGTCTGTTGTGGTGGTAACAGACAGGGGTGATAAATCCGGTTTTTCCTTCTTAAGATGACTAATAGGTTGATACTTGTTTTAATTTTTCATCAGTTTAAATCCATATCGTTTTAAGACAGGCATGTTGATGCATTTATTTCTCAGCCAAACTGAAACCATATCACATTGGCTTTATGCAGAAAGTGCACCGAAATGGTGGAAGCGTCTGAGTTAGCATCGCGGATCTTGAGTAAACTTGTTACAAATGATACGTAAATCACACTAAAGTTTTCTCGCACTGTCAAAATTACAACATAAACATGTTGAAATTTTGATCATTTATTATTCACATATCCTCTGCCCCGGGAATAAGCCGATACAACACCCTACACCTTGCTGGGTTCACCCAAATAACACAGAATGAGATTGACTGGGGTGGTCAAATGAAAACTAGTATACTAAATCAGCCTGCCATTCCCTAATTCTATAGTTCACATTTATACTACAAATCTGAATAGTTAGTCATTTTTACCATTATATATACTGTATTAGAATCAATACTTTACCTACTTTAACAAAAATAAGAGCACCATAATCAATTAATGATGTTGATAAGCGGGATGAAATTACTACTCCATATATTAACTTAACTTCGTACAAAGCCTTTGTAAATTACGTTCTTAATTAATCCGTTTATAAAAAAAAAACTGTGTAAATACTGTCCTAGATTAACTTCTTAAATAGACTGTTGTAACTATAGATATATTTGTTCTTTATGCTTTCCTGATAGGATGGACCAGGCAAAACTTAACATTCCTATTCTATTACCATTTCACCCTACATGCTTTAACTTTTAAGTACAAAATCTGTTCTTGCTTACATACCTATATCAAACTGAAATGTTTAGTAGCCATGATGCCTTATAGTAGTAGCCATGATGCCTTATAGTAGTAGCCTTCCGTCTCGTCTGATGACATAATCTCTAGAAGTCTCCTGGATTTCTCTCCTCGTTTCATTTCATTGCTTCCCTTGCATAAGCATTCTAGTAATTGGACAACAAGTGGTTACTCTTGCAAACCCAACCTTTTTTAGCTGCCTTACTACATTCCCGGCAAAACTCTATGGTTCCTTATATTTCCTGAATAATTTCTGCCATGTCGGGTTGTCTTATGAGAACCCATATCATGGGGTAATTTCGTCAATAGTGTCATCATGGGGCAAGGGCAGCCCATTATTAATGGCATCCTAAAGGATACTCCATTGCCACATAAGTGTACTAAGGGGGTGGGGTGGGCTCATGTGACCCCTCTGAAAACCACTTGCTATTTGAATTTTTATTCAAACTCTGTCATTGATGGGGTATACATTGACCACATACCTGAAAAAAATGAAATATCAGAAAACCAATTCAAATGGCGGTCTCAAAAAAATCGATTTTGTGATTCGCTCACAAAATTCGCTCCTCCCACTAAAAATGCTACACCCTTTCCTAAATGCTTTTTCCATAAAATTGTCTTTTCATACTAATAGAGAAATACAAATCATTTAAAATTGCTGCAATAAAAATTTACAATCATGGTGTCCTGCTGTTGCAGTTTGTGACTGGAGCCAAAGGTCCCACGAGGTTCACCTAATGTCACAACCTGTCACTCTACTCCATCCCTCCCCCTCTTTCCACCAGTTACTCAATCGTACCCTTACTTACGGAACTCATAGGTATGCATTATATATTATACAATATTGACTGCATGAGGGGCATGGTTGAAACTATAGGCCCAAGGTGATCTCGAACCATACTATGCCCCTAGCGTACTCCGAGGGGCCAATATCTGGTTTCGAGATCACCGAGGGCCTATAGTTTCAACCCTGCTCCGAATAAAAAGGAGTCAATATTTGTTTTATATACCGAATTAAGATTCTTGTTCACTGATTGGTTAAAAGGCCATTCTATTTCTAAGCCAGGATGCTAACCCGGCCTATATACATGATATTATCATGTATGTGTAGCCATGGCATGCTTGCATGTTTAACAATTTTTGTTTAACTTAGGGTCCAAAACTTATGAGGAATTAGCAATCAAACAACCTTTCTTGTGTTCAGGAATTGATGTTGGAGTCCAAACGAAACGATCACGTAATCGACTTCTTGTCTTGCCATTTTTTGTCGGCAAGATGGTACAACTCCGAATTCAGCTACTTTTCACGGCCTGCAGATGGCCTTATCCGTGTCAAATTATAATCCTCGAATAAAATCTTCACGTGTATTTTACCTGCCGTTTGGTATTAGCCCTATGCGCTGCATCTCTGATTCCTTTCAATCTTCCACAAGCTCATAGCATGAATACAGGTCCTGCGATTCAGCCATTTCCTTGCCAGGCCTGCATCATCAGACTTGCACTCACATTTTTGTTTACTCCGTACTGTCAGTTCGCCATACTCCATGCTGGTTCGGCATATCCGTCCAATGCAAATGCGATCTCTTACACCAGCTTCACAATGTGACCTCATTATAGTTCGTACGACAGTCTTTAACGCTGGGAAGAGGTGTCCCGGGGCATAGTTTTCATGAGACTATTCCCGCTCTCCAGGGCATAGTTCATTTTTGGTTCAATATATTGAGCTAGTTGAATTTATGCCTCCCTTTTACCAATCCAATACAGGGATCTATATATGAGGTATATAATAAAGGTTAACATTTTGACCATAGACCACACACACCACACACAACATATACGACGCATAGTATCCCTATTGTCCCTTCTGGCAATTCTTGCAGACGACACAAAAGTGAGTTCTGTATGATTTAAGGGCAAAACATGTTTTTGAATACTGCCACCAAAATGCTTTTTATGCTATGCTGCATAGCATAAATTCGTGGCATATTTAATTTTTTTTTCCCACTAAAATGTGTGCAAATTATATTAGAACAGTTACGTAAAATGTTGGGCAAAATAATTTAGCGTTATAACACGGCACATGAAACAAAATGTTGGGTCCCTGGAGCCACCCTTATACAATTCAGTGTTAATGTTAATAAACTGCCCTGTCATCTGCCCCCTTTTTCTTATGGTACTGGTAGACCAATTACTTTGAAGAGTCTTGTTCTCTTCAGTTTAATATGACCGAAAATAAGGATAAATTTACTTCATATTTCAGAGCAATATCATTCTTCAATTTTTGTCCCTTTAACTAAAAGCAATGGTGAGATTGTCCCTTTATGAATATGGATTTGAAACTAGCATTCATATAACTACAATTTTACTGTAGCCATAGTCCTGTTTTGTTGTCCTCAGAAAACCAAGTATACTAAATTTCATGGTTTTTTGTGGTGTTATAATAATACTAATCAGTGTTGTGTTGAATGTCCTCCAGCTCATCCAAGACTGTTAAGAATACACTACATGTACAGCACCTGGTTCACCTGGACATTTTCCAGTGTTTCTGCAGGTGATATCTTTTGTATTCTCTTTGTATGCTTGGGTTTTGTGGAAGACAGTTCTGGCCAAATAACCATTGACCTCCTGTGAAAACACCTTTAGCAGAAAGACATAATACTGCTTCCGTTGTCTACTGAATATGCATGCGTCCCAAGATCAATGGTGGCGTAGGCGAATTTAAATGTCCCGGTTTAATGTGTGTTATCACAAGAGACCTACTTATTCTCAGAACTCTCTATTTCAAGTAGGATTATTACAGTATCAGTGGTTAGATGCGTAATCCCTGATCAACAAGCCTAAATACAAACAAGAGCACGACTGTGTTGGCAAATTTGATTGCCAGTTGGTTTACCTCATGCTCTGAAATAGAAAAATCACCAAACGGCCATTATTTTTAGAAAATGGTCATTATTTGTTCAGGTCAATCGTGTTATGTAGTGAATATTTTTATTATCAATTAATCAACCCATTTTCACCATGTTTTCATCAAAATTGAATGAATGGGCATATGCCCAGATAAAGTAATTCCCTTCAGGAAATTTTCCTCCAAAAAATCTAAATTGGGGCCTGAACTTTTTTTTTTGCCCTTTGCTGGCAATTTTGACTTGCACCTTCGTTTATTTTTTGTTCAGCCGACATTCTTGTACTTTTGGTAGGTCAGTTTACATGTGAAATGCGAGTTTACTTCAACTGATATCCATGGTTGACTGCCACTCCGTCTTTCAATGAACAGATCATGAAGCGCCAATGTAAATGTGATGTCACAGCTCGCTGATCCTGAGTTTATCATCAGTTTTTGGCTTCCTTTCTCTCTTTCATTGTAATGAAGTCTTGCAGGCCTGTAGCAAGAAATGTGTAATTTCAAAGAGAAACCATAATGGGATCTATGTCTTAAATTATGGCTGATATCTGAAGAAGTTTTTGATCAACTGATTTCCTGGACAGGGTAATTTTTTACTGTCATCTCTTTGATCTGATGCCAATGGCACCTCGATTTTCTACTTATGATTCTAATTTCTTCACATGTGCAGACTCATTTTTCAACAAATGTAAATTCCTTCTTTGCTCTTAAATGGTTGACTAAGACACGGAAAAAAACATGACTTTCTGACTACGTTCCTACTTGAAAATTAATTTTCTTTTCTAAATCTACCTCTAGTAAAAAAAAAGAAAAAAAATAACCGCACACACAAATAAAGCGGTCAAACAGAAATGGTGAACAAACTGACGTGGCCTGACTGTAACGACTCGCATCTACTTTATTCTTCATTCATGTCCAAGCATAATGGCACGTACCAGCAAGTTCATTTTAACCTTCATTCAAGTTCATTACAGTCTCTAGAGTCACTGAAAAAACATTGTCAGTCATATATAAACGGACTCGGGAAATGGCAGACAAATTTGAAAGCGGAGTCCGACGAGACGCAAACTACTCCGCTTATCTCCAAAAGGACAAAAAATTCCAAGCCACGCGATTTTGGAATGACTAAAGTTTGAGATGGACTAGCGCAAATACCTATTGCGTGCATTTAGATCGGAGTTCCAGCCGCCCGTGCTTTCGAGATCAAAGAATGCGCTTGAGCCCGGAAGGCTGCCGTTGCACCACCTGAACGAGCTATGGAAGTCCGTACGTAGATACGTCTGGCACTACCGCGCGAAGGGCTGACAGAATGATTTCACGAGTTCTAGAATAACTGAGAGCATTTTGGTGGGAACTAAACCATTTTCTTGACGAGTAACCTGCGTAGGACTGGCAAGTCAGAACTGGGTGGGTCTCCAGAGCTTTGAAATATGCCCCCTATGCAACCGAACCGGGCACAAGTCCGTCTGGCATCTAGCTAATTAATAATCAGAACCCTTCCTGAACTGGTCGTTCTTGGCTCTGAGAAGGCTAATGTCCATGTGATCCAAGAAAAACGAACAATCCTTGCGTCGTATGCCCTTCAAATCATCGAAGCGGAGGAAGCCGGCGTAGGAGATGAATGCAATGAACAGATTCTTAAGTTCTCAAGACTGGCAGAACCATTGATTTGTCAGGAAAACGCTGCCCCGTAATTCACTTAAATCCTCGACACTTATCGGTTCCTTGGGCTTAGCCGGAGTCAGCTGTTTAACGCTTAAAAACCCTTGTAGAGCGGTTTGTTTTTACCAGAGAACTGTCCGAAGGGGTTGGAAGACCCACCAGCGAATGCATCCACTTTGATAGAAGAGACGGCAGCATCGGCGGCGGATTGAACCAGCCCTCTCGAGGTCTGACAAATAAAGCGCTAGATACAATGAGGCACGGGAAAGACTATAATTTCGAACTAGTTGGCCCAAGCAGACCACCAATTCCATGCATCTGTGTAGAACGAACGGTAAAGCAACCGCCCTGGAGGAGTAAGCCGCTTGGGAGGTTGTGGACGACACCAAATTTTTAAGATGCTGATCTACCCAGGGAATCGACAAATCCCCAGAAAATCTGTAAATAATAAAAACAAACGAAAACCAGCAATTCGATATAGGAAAAAGGCGATTACACATGCAAGCGCTAAAGCAACAAACTCTCAACACTCGCCGAACAAAGCAAAAAAACTTTTTTATTTTTTATACACAAGTCAAAAACAAGACATATTTTTTGCTTTTAATATTATATATATAAATATTTCTTATTATTATTACATACTGAACAACCCGCGAAAAAACGGGGGGGGGGGGGGGCGGGATGGGGAAACGCGGTTTCAACTCAAAAACCGAGAATGGACCAAAATGTGTATAGACCCACCTCAATGCGAGCAGGACACAAGCGAATACCAACTGTGCTCAATGGAGCACGACACTGCTCAATAGAGCAAACCACGTTCGATACCGAAAAGAAAATGGCATTTCTGGACACATTCCTACGTCCGAAAATTAATTTCTTTTCTAAATCTACTCTACTAGTAAAAAAAGGAGAAAATAACGCACAAAAAAGAAGCCGGAAAACAGAAATGGTGACAAACCTGGACGTGGCCTGAGCTGTACGACCTCGCACTACCGAGAAACCCAAGAAAGGCTAAAGTGTGCAAAAAACTGGATTCTAAATTATAATTTTATTTCTCATTCGCTTCAAGTTTTCGGTAAGGAACTTTAGAAAAAGAGCAAAAGGGCACCTGAAACGGGCGAAATGGCTTAAGGAACGCGCGGCGAATACAAATTCAAATGAAAAAAACCGAAGTAAATGTGATAAACAAAACCAGAAACTTGCCAAATAAACAAGAACCACTAACCGCTCAAAAAACCGGCGTCAAATATCAAAAGTAAGCGCTTGGTTTATATTTATTCTTTTAGTTTTCATTTATTAGATTTTATTTGCGCTATCCCATAGGCGAAACAAGGCAAAGAATCACTGCACAAAACGACGAATATAGCGAATGTAACATTGTGTCAACAAATAGACACGCCATGCAAATCATTCATAATACGTCATCAAACAGACGGAAAATGCAAAGCGTTCATAACTACGTCACAAATAGACTCCTAATATCAAAATTAGCAATTTGAAAGCATTTCTATGATCAATTGCAATTTAAAACACAGAGGGGCAGTAACCCAAATCTAACTTTAACACCCCGCTACCGATTCTGATGGGTATTCTGAATCTAATCCCAAAGCTAAACGTCAAAACGACGGGTTCTGTTACAAAAACACAGAACGGTCCCACCCAAAGAGGAGGGGAAAAAAGAAGCTTTTCAATCACGCCCATCAATGCAACATCCTGATCAAAATGAGATCCCTCTTGTCAAATAAGGGCCGAAAAAAGCAGAAGCATTTCGGGATTTACCCAACCTTACCGACACTTGTTGACAACGCTGACAAGCGCTTGATTACTTGAGGAATCATGGATACCGGTGGGCCATAAGTAAGTGTTGTATCAAGAACTCCCATTTTGACAAAATGCACCTACGCCTGATACCGATTTGCACCAAAATCGGGCATTAAAAACAGAAATTTTTGATTGTGAGGTGAAGCAAATCGATCCACGGAATGTGGGGCCCCACAAGGATCCCCCCAAGCAACGACTCGGATCGCGTGACCAATCGTCCGAAATCAATGGAATTTTGCTAATTTTGTCAGCGATACGATTCCTCATTTCTGGGCACCCATTCCGGGACATACGATGCCTGGCCGTGTTTTCTCAAGAGTTGAAAAATAGAACGCAAGTTGATGCAACCAGTGTTTTAACGCTAATACCGTACCTAATGATTTATTGGGAACGTTAGAAGTGGTCAGAAAAACCACTTGATTTTTTGGTTGGCCAAAACACCCAAAACTCCAACAACATCTATATATTGCGTAAGTCACTCCAAGTTGAACCTCAGTAAACGTTCTGAAGGACTCCAAACGCCCTGACTTTTAAGACCGAACGGCCTTGCCAAATCGAAACACAGCGCCGTAGCCGGTTGCGCTAGCACGGAAAATCTTTGAACGAGGGCGCAAGGCGGAATTTGAACGAGGAAACCGTTTGTAGCGTAAATATTTTTCGACCCAAAAATCAGCTCCAAAATGACTGAATCTGAATACCAATGGTCATCTGACCAGGAAGCTCTGGATTCAATTGCACGATACGAAGTGCGAGACATTAAACTGGAAATAGGTCCTAGGGCGAGAGACATGGGACATGAGCTACCCGTGCACACAAGCAATAACTTAGCGCACGTAACGCTTTGCGGGTAGAAAAGAACGAATGTGAAAAATAGTAATCCACAAGTTAGTGATATTTTTGAAATCGGGAACCGAAAACGTAGACGTTACAGAATTGGATCAAAAGCACCCAAATACGGATTTCGGTGATGGACTCCAAACGCATTTTTTTTGTGACCTAGGCACGAAACCAAACCGCTACGCACGATAATATCCTGAACAGTGGATAAATTAGAGCATGCTGACTCAAGCGAGTTCCGATAATAAGCCCGTCGTCAATATACATGAAAGTACAGGATAACCGCGTGATCGCCCATAATAAACTAAAGGCCTGGTGAGTTTGGGGTGAAAAAGGTAAGAAGCGCTACTGAGACCAAACGGCAAAACTGTGAAAACATAGAATCTAGTAACTGAACTCGCGATAGGGTCCATGAAAAACCTAAATATTGCTGATGCAAGGGAGAAATGTCACCTGATGGTATCCAGATTCTAAGTCGAAAGAAAAATAATACTGATCGGAATCGATAACCCCGATCTATTTTAAGAATCCTCATATTTGAAATTTGAACTTGCGATGAATAACATATTATTTGTTATGGCGCAGATCCAAAACGAGCGCAACTTCTTACCACAAGCAACTGTTAACGGATTACAACAATGGGGTAAATGTGAAATTGACCTTGAAACGACCCATGTCCTAACAATAAATCCGCATGGCAGATTCAACAAAACGGGTGATCTAGACTGGATCTGTTTATTTTTAGCATCAAATGGAGGTGGGGGGAAATCAAACGGGTATCTTATATCCATATTCAATAACATCGATAACAAATGCACTAGCTTTCAAATCACGTCTCCAAAATGAATGCAAGGCTTTATTTACCTTTTAACTCCCGGTGGCGCCCGAAATAATCCTCCGAAATCTCCCATCCCTAGGCAGATGGTCCGGGGTTGGCAACTACTCCCTGAATTGGTGGCTGACGAGACTGGCCTGTCTGATTGCACGGAGGGAAGGGCAAAATTGGATCGGACGTGGCCCGGCGCTACACATTGTAAACACACTCTTCTGTTGCGACGCTGAAAAGGCGAGGTGTGTCTGGAAGCGACGAAAATTACGCTGAGCAGGAGTAGGATACGGAAAAGAACGAGCAGAACGTAGCTTCTGTGGTTCTCTTCTTTGCAGATTCGTCTTCCCCTTGTTGGCCGCCGATTTCTCGGCCATAAAAAGAATTAAATAAACGAAAACAAAGCCCATTAAGCAAAGACAAAATTCAAGTCCAAAAATGCAATATAAAAGACACAAACACACAAAGAGATATTATAAGGCAGGGAGAAAAAAAAAATACCAAGACGCCAAAACACCAACATCATGAGACCAAAGAATGCACGTAACAACATTGGGGAAGCAAAACACGCAGTAACATGGAATTTAAACATATTCCTTTCTAAGTCGCTTTTCATCGTCGAAATTTCTACGGCAAGGATTATCCGTAACATACTCTGACGGTAGCCCAACCGAGAGGAGAACGGTCCGTACGAGCTTATTTAATTTCTGGCGCAGATCTAAGTTGAACCAAGCTTCTTGCAGAGATTTCTTATTCGTCGCAAATCGACGTTTTACTGATCCAAAGAAAGTAAGCTGACTCTAATGATACCGTAACTTTAATAGAGGCTCAAGCTGCTCGCGGTATACCCTCACTCTTTAACTCGAGTTTACACTTGATAGGCTGCTTGGTTTTGGGCCTTCGACTTTAAACTGTATAGACTTAAGAGCTAATAAAATCTCTTGATTCATCGGGCTCGGATGCTTCGTCACACTCATCGATACAACTACACGATAAAGTTGTAATCCAAGACCACCAAAACGGAAGGCACGTGTGAAGGCTAACGTCAACGCGTGTAAACTCAAAACACAAAATGGACACAAATGTGTATGACCCGCAATGCGAGCAATGACAAAAGCGAAATACGCAACTGTGCTCAATGGAGCACGACCTGCTCAATAGAGCAAACATCGTTCGATACCGAAAGAAAATGCACCCTCATTTTGTACATACAAATCTGTATCATAGTAACAGAACTACTATTTGGATCCAGACTCCCTATGATTTTGCTTTATTGTAAATTCACTGTAAATTTTTATCACCAAAAGCATAATTTGCCTTATTAACCTTACACATTCCATTCATTGTTTCACAATCATTGCTTCCTTATATCACAAATGACACATCTCCAAACAGTGTGCAATGCAAAGGAATCAACTCTTAGGTCTGTATCCCATAAAGGTGTTTTACAATCACGTTAGTTAACAACCGTTTTAGCTCGCTTGAAGTAAAGAGACCAACTCCGTTAAAGACCAACTTGGCTTGTCCGGCTTTTATTTCATATGGGGAGAGTGGCGTAGTTAGAGAGTTTGTCCTTTGCCCCAATGGTCCCATGGTGCAAAGCTAAGTGGGGCTACTTGCTGAATTGAGTCTAGGTACTCAATTCTGGATTTGATTTCTAAGAACTATTTTGATTAAACTCAGAATTGCCCACTCTCTTCATGGTTCATTTGATAGGGGCAAATGAACCATGAAGCTCCGCTGTAAACCCATGTGTGTGGTTTTGTCACTAGTTTGGATGTAGCAACCGGAGCGCTGATTATAAGCTGCTGCTGCCGGGTCTGTAAAGTTGCTTTGTCTCTGTCTAAATTTGTTCATTGTTCTATAAGGCGCTGTGTTCTTCGTTCTCTACGTGGCAAGCCAGTTCAGAATAACACTACACCTTGAGAAACCTTTCTTCAATCACAAACTAGCAGACACCCTTCCCCTCCAGAATGGACCTTCACTATATAGGAGGAGCTTCAGATCTACCTGAAGAAACTGAAACCACCAAGACACCTGGTCCCGACAACATCCTGACCAGTATCCACTATGCCATGATTCAGGATGTTAGAATAAAATATTTGTAAAACAACACCTAACATGGGAACAAACCAGCTTCTTCTCAACATTATTCAACAACCCCAAAAACTACAGAGGAATCACCTGTACCCACTGGCCCTAAGGATCTCAACTCCATGCTGCTCAAAAGAATCACTCCTCACATAAATTCCATTCTCAATGGAACGGCAATGGTTTTCGTGAAGGCAGATCAAACATACCCAGATAATTTCCAAGAGACAAGCTCAATTAGTTTCTTGATTTTGCCAAGGCTTTTGACAGTGTAAACCAGGGATGTAAGCTGCATATTCTCGCCAACTAGGGGGGGTCCCAGATGAGACTGTCAAGGCAATGCCATAATGTATGATAACCCATATAGCTTTGTGCAGACCATGGAAGGGCCCACCAAAGGAGTTCCTAAACAACTTACTGGAATCCCCAAGGAGATACTCTTGCTCCCTATCTCTTTGTAATCGTTATTGATTACATCCTCAGACACGGTCTTGACATGAACGACAAAAGACTTACCATCAAACCCAATCGTTCTAAACGTAACCAAAAGTCAGCATATCCCAGACTTGACTACGAAGATATACTAGCTCTAACAGAATGATCTGATATGATGGATGCACAAAGATCTGCTAACAGCACTCGAGAATGCTGCAGACAAGTCGGCATACATTAAATGCCAAGAAGACGTAATATATGACGTCATGAGAAGGATGATAATTCAACCATCTGCGCAACAAATGGTAGCCAACTCAAAGAAATCAAGGACTGCAGTATCTAGGTCTATGTTGTGACAGCAAGAAAGGACTTCCTGTCCACGAAAAGGACAAGGCTTGGAATGCCTGCAATAACTACACCACTTATGGCAATTGGTATCTCCAATTCAAACCAAGCTGAAATTCTTTAGAGCCTGTGTAGAGAGTCTCCTGTATATGGATCTGAACCTGGACCATGAAGAAAGGCTACAGGATAGACTTGGATGGCACATACACCAGGTTTTATGCAAGTTCAAACATCATCATGGCGGTGGGAGACAAGACCAAAGTTACAGATATATGGAGATATCCCTCCAATTTCATCTTCTGTTGCCCTATGCCGTGACAATTGCTGGTCACTGTCACGTGGATGATCAGTAGTCTCAGACGTCACATGTGGAAGTTACCGTGCAGAAAGGGTGTCGCCCTTTAACTACATTGATGGGATTGCTCGAGACATCCAGGAGATTCATCTGACATCCACAACTTAATGACAAACGAGAGAACATTGGCGCTTACAGGTGAACAGCATCTCCGCTGCAGCCGTTAGATAGATAGAGGGAGATAAGGGATAATTATTTTGAACTAGGGTAAAAAAACATCATATTTGTTCAATCGATACCAAATTAAATCACATTCTGCACAACATGTACAGATTACAAAGAACCTCTTTGTCATAATTGTAATGATTTGTTACTTATCCACTCATACGTCAAAGAATAAGTGATTGTTTAGTTAAAAGATTGTTAAACATTTTTTGGAATATGGGCCTATATTGTACTTTCTTGTGGTTAACACCGTGAACTTGGGTAAACCCCTCTGTAGTGGTTTTAATACAAACCATTATGTTTACACCTAAAGGTGTTGAATAAAGAATTACTCAATTCAGGTGAGAGTTAACAGTGTAAGAGCATTTTGCAAATAAATATGAGTTTTGCATTTTTTTCATAATGTGCTGGTGTCTCTTTAAACTTTTGGCAGAATAATTTCCCCAGGGGAGGGATAGTACTGTGCTTTAATATGTAGTTGGGAATTACATTCAATATTTTGAATTGTCATCATTATTCATCCTTAGATAGTTGGCCAAAAAAGCTTAAAGAGCAGCTGAAAATGAGTATTTAAAGGTTCTTTTGTCTTTAACTTAAACCATTGTTGCTCCACCTGGTGTCCTTCAATGCAGGTCAAATTTTAAAAATCAAAATGCCCCATCGTTTCATTTGCAAGGCATTTTTAAAATGTGTAAAATTGAGCAATTCGGTGTGTTTTTTTTTTAGACTAATTGTTCTAAAGAGAATTAAATTAACAAAAGCATGCTTGTTGTGACAAGCTTGCTTTAAATTGCCTTCCAAAATTCCAATACGATGTGTTGTCATGAAGATACATGGGACAGGTATGTACAAAAGTTGATAGAATTCATGCAAAAATGTTCACTTAAGTTATTTAAAAGATATAAAAAATGGAGAAAGTGGTATGCCATGGCTGGCAATCTGTTTTTAAATCAACATTCACAAGACTCTGGTGGTAAAATTTGGACTGCCATTCCTAATTTTCTAAAATTAATACACTATATTAGCAGTCATTATGATCTCATTGTCATTCCTTATGGCATAATAGGCAAATTAATGTGAAATATAGAGAGTGGGACAATAATACAGTCAAACAAATTAAGACACTAATGACCATTTTCAAGCAAAGGTGAATAATCGACTATTTTAATCAGCTTTGTTGACAAATCAAGTGTTAATAAAATGAGATAAAGCTATATACAATATTCGATCTCTCAGAGAAATGCTTAATCAATTAATTATTAAATAGTCATTTCAATTCCTCAAGTGTGATCACATCATTGCACTTTGCTGATACCCTTGAAGGCATATATTCAACCTGATAAACATGGTTTTGATTTGGGCAGGTTCATCTGTTGTGTAAGTATTTTGCATGAAAAGAGCCCACAGGACTCAGTTTAGGGTTATGGTTATGGTTAAAGTTAGTTATAGGGTTCGAGCTAGAGATTCCAGGGACCATATTACGATCAGGGAGGTTTTGCATCTTTGGCAAAGTTCTTTATCTCAGATTGTCTCTTTCCACCTAAAATAGGTTACGGTCTATAGACCATTGATTGCCAAGTCGGATGTCAAAATGAAATGAGGCACTTCCAATTTTGCTAATTTTGAGGTTAGGCTTGAAAAGCAGAGGGCGGATTTTGCGATGCGTGCATTTTCCCATATACGATGAAAAAATGCCGTGAAGCCATGTCAAATGTGTTCATGATCGCTAAATATTCAGTTCTTGAAACGTTGCACTTATCCGAAATGTTGTAGTTATGAATGAGGCCGGGGACTCAGGCTACAGAGAATATAAAGCATAATTAATGAGCATTATGTAGCGTTCCGTGTGCAAGGACATCTCACGAGACTTCAACCAGGGCGGCATGCTCAGAAAACAGTCAAAAAAATTTCAAACGGTTTCATCTATCCATAATGGAAAACGCCACAAGTTTTATTAAAACCAATGCAGGTCAAATATGGTACGAGTATAGAGGTTAAAAACCTCAGGGATTTGCCATAAAAAATGTGGCTTATGATAAAATGTTTGAGCTGATGAGAAGGAAATACGTTTGAAATATTACTTGCCAAACTGTAGCAATCAAAGGCCAAAAGAGAGAAAAACTGGATAGGAACGATGCAGATCCTCTGAAGCTCCACTCATAATTCCGATTTTGACGGAGAAAGGAGCCATCAATGATAGAAATGGTTTTTTGCTAACCTATCCTATGTTGCGAATGTGGGGACAATTTTTGCGCTTCTTACAATGTAAATACAAATTTCCAATATTCAACAACAGGCCTATTTCTCAAATATTCTGACGCAATATCATTTAATGATCAGCCCTCAATCGATACGGGCGGCGAAATTCCTACACAGTTTTTGTAATTGTGTATGTATGTGTGGTGGTTCCAGTTTGGTTAGATTTCGTATTTCATGCTATCTTTTTCCTTTTGTTTCTTGTTCTTTTTATTCGACAAAGTTTAAGTCAGATTACACCAGAATAGGGGTAGGTGCAACAGGGGTCATTATGGTGGCTATGTTAAAGGTCAGGGACTAAGTCAAGGTCATCTGAGGTCAGTTCCAGGACTGCATCTTTGCCAGGGGAAGGATGCAAGTTACTTGCAGTATCTTGAAACTTGTTTTGTGATAACAGTACAACCCAAACCCTGTTTACATATTAACCTGACCCCCTGACCTAGCAATTAGTCCAAACATGGACGTTTTTGAATGTGCCATTCATTTCATTTTATGGCTGACTTTGGCCAATTTATAGGAGGACTTATAGGAGTGGTCTATTCTGTGAAGGTAGCAGTCTATTGGTGGAGGAGCAGCAAACTAATGTAGCATAACAGACTGTTGAAAGAGACATGGCCACTCTGGGGTGTACCAGGAAATAGTGGGCACCGCTTACTTTACCTTTAGGGTTGGGGGGCAACTTTGTGCAATATTATCAGAAAGATTGACCTAGATTGTAAAGTTTAGAGGCAAGTTACAGAATAAATTAGGAATTTGGTGTTAAGCTGTTTTTAATGTAAAATACTGATGATCATAACTTTTGTGCATTTTACTGACTGTTGATAATTTTGAGTGGTAGAAAATTTGTCCGTCACTACTTAAAAGCTGTTATCCTTACTTTACTTAACTTGTTTTTATTAATAACAGTATAATAACGATCCTCCTTTTCAGTGTCAACTGGACTATTGAACTAGCAAGTAGTCCAAATGTAGAAGTTTAAAGTGGCATAGTTTAATTTTATGACCAATCATGTTATGCTATGAAGGTAGAAGACTTATGTGTGAAGAGTAGCAAAACTACTGTAACCAGTAACTGATCTGGGCCCAATGGTGTTGAAAGAGAGACATGGTCACTCTGGGCTGTTACCGGGAATAGTGGGCACCAATACTTTAACTTTATGGGTAGGGGCAATTTTGTGTTAATTATTACCTGAAAGATTGACCTAGATGTGTAAAGTTGTAGAGCGGGTTGTGGTAACACATTAGGCATTGTTGTTAAGATGGCACATGTAAAAGGCTGATGGTGTGCGATCATAACTTTTGTGCATTTATTGACTGTTTGATCATTTTGAGTGAAGATAGACATTTGTCGCACTTGCTGAAAAGTTATTATCATTTTTAAAAAAATTGTTTTTATTGATAACAGTAATAATAATGATCTCCCATTTCAGTATCAAACTTTATTATGAACTAGCAATTAGTCCAAATATTTGAAGTTAAAGTGCCATCATTCTTTTATTCCCAACTTGGCCAATATAGGATGGTCTATTCTGTGAAGGTAGCAAGATGCTTATCATTGGAGGAGTAGCAAATAACCCACAACCATTAAACCTGAGTCTGGGCCCAATGGCTGTTGAAAGAGACATGGGCACTATGGGGGTACCAGGAAATAGCGGGTACCACCTACTTTACCTTTATCATTTCAAAAAGTCAGTCAAATGCACAAAAGTCATGATCATCAGGCCTTCTACGTGATGCCAGCTTAACCAACAATGCATTATGTGGTTACCGAACTGTGTATAAAACTGTACAAACTATTTCAATCTTCTGATAACATTGAACAAAGTTGCCCTAACCCCCCTATAAGGTTTATGAGTATGGAGAAAAATTTGCCTGGCACTTGCTTAAAATTGATCATTCTTGAAACTTCTAAAACAATCCTCCATTTTATTATCGACTTGACCGCTGACCAGCAATTGGCCAAATATGGAAGTTTAAAGTGTCATTTCATTTTATGGCCAACATTTGCCAATCATAGGAATGATTTATTCTGTGAAGGTAGAAGTTTGTGTGGAGGGTAGGCAAACTAACCGTATCAGTAACAGGCGTGAAATAGGGTGGTGCATGGCCACTCTGGGATGTATCAGGAAATAGTGGGCACCCTTACTTACACTTTAGGGTTAGGGGGCAACTTTGTGCCATATTATCTGAAAGATTGACCTAGGATTTGAGAAGTTTTAGAGCTGTGACCAGTAACCACATTATGCATTTGTTGTTAAGCTGGCATCATGTAAAAGGCTGATGATCAGCCTTCAACTGAATGGTTTGTGAAAATAGAAACTAAGTACTCTGGAGCTACCAACAATATTCCGGTTTAAGTGAAATTGGTTACAGGGTCCACTTATTACATGGCAATGCATTAATTTTTTGATACTCTTAACAGCTAGCTCGAGTTCACCGGGTATCCTATGATCAAACGCAGCATACAACTTCATCCATGTAGCAATGAAAAGAAATGTTATGGTTGCATGCATATTGTATAGCAACTGGGAAGATATAAAATAAATCTTTGTCAATCATTTACAACAAATGAAGGAATTTTATATTTGTTGAGCTGTCTCCTTAATTAAAAGTGACATTTTTAATAGTTACACTAAGAAATGTATTTTGAAATCTCTGAGCTATAGTTAAAATGCCTTGATTACTGACTGATATAACATTAATAATTCAGTTCCAAATTAATATCAAAATGAATATCAAAACTTACTGTGTGTTATGTATGTGTATGAGGATACAAGGTCAAGCAGATCTGACATAGAAGGTTTTCTACTCACATTGATATGTAATCTCTGTGGTATTCTTAATCAAGTTGCTGGAATGTTAAGGGGAGTGAATCACGTATGCAACATCCTTGAGATTAAATATGTTTGGTGATAGGTTCTTTAGGATCATTTGAATTTTTGTATGATCCAAAATTTTTTTTACTCCCTTATTTTAAAAATGAATTTAAATGAGGTGCAAATAAATAAAATTTCTGTCCACTGTGGTTTCTATTTGTTTGTGTTGAAAACAATACCCAAACAAAGAACACATTATCCAATATCAAAAAGATTTTGTTGGTCTTATTTTAGCCTGGGGCAAAGTCATTCAGTGTTCAGACACTGTTTTCAATGATGCCTGCCAGGATCCAGGATGACTTGGACAGTCAGGGGTTGCCACCCTACTCTATCGAACTGACTGCGATTAATAAACAGCCTGATTCTCCTAACGAGATGTTGTACATTGGAGGCCATTTTTTTTTTTTACGGATGTAACACCCCTCCTTGTGTTACTTTTTAGGGATTTCAGGATTCTCATTTGGTTGCTTTTGATTTCCCATAGTCCATTGGTATATTTACCATCAGGGAGATGTTCTTATACAAATCAATCAAAATTAGTCCTGGATCTTGAACCGGGGACATCTGCACAAAGGGAATACCCTAACCAGTGATCTGATAAAGGAATTGAACCCAAGTTTTTTTGTTTTCTAGACCAGTTTTCAAAAGAAGACCCAGTCACACTTTTTCGTTTGGTAGCTACCAAATTTTATATTCAAGCGTGTCAAGTCAATTCCAGGCACTGTATATCTCACTGGGATAGTAGGTTTTATTACAAAATCCTTCTGCTTACACAAATAGGAGTGTATTAGACTTTTATCATTCAGGTGAGGGCTAACTGGATACAAAAGCTTAAAACTAGCAAAAAACATCTAATAAAAATCTTGAGGAGGCTTTTCCTCAAAATGTGGCCCTGTATCCCTTTAAAATGTCTTGTCTTGTTCAGGCAGGTTGTCTGTCTGTCTGTTTTTTTATTCTTTCTTACTTAATTTTGTTAGTTAATTTTATGAGGAAGATTTATGGAGATATGACATATAAGTCAATCAACATG